>PVLC010000355.1:200951-229609 GCA_004027655.1 Graphiurus murinus | reverse complement strand
TTTTTTTTTTTTTTTTTTTTTTTTTTTTTTTTTTTTTTTTTTTTTTTTTTTTTTTTTTTTTTTTTTTTTTTTTTTTTTTTTTTTTTTTTTTTTTTTTTTTTTTTTTTTTTTTTTTTTTTTTTTTTAGGTACTGGGGATTGAACTCAGGGGCATTCTACCTCCGAGCTACACCCCCAGCCCTATTTGTTTTTTTATTCTTTATTTTGAAACCGAGTCTCACTAAGTTGCGGAGGGCCTCACTAGGTAGCTGAGGCTGGCCGCGAACCCGGATCCTCCGGTCTCAGCCTCCCGAATGCTGGGATTACAAGCGTGCGCCACCACACCCGGCTGTGACATAATTTTAGAGATTTTTTTTTTTTTTTTTTTACCTACATTGCTTTTGTCTTTTCCAAGTTGCTTTTTGTTGTTAGTTTTTGTTTGCTTATTTGTTCATTTCCTCCATCTTTCATGTTTGATGCTTTCTGGTAGTTTTGAGAAATCCTTGGATGTCTATTTCTATTTAGAAAGCCAATAAAATATTTATTGGAAGGTCTGTGGGAATGAATAAGAACGATGCCGGTATTCTAGAGCAGAGAAACATGAGTGGGGTCTATGGGTAGAAGCTTCAATTTTCGCGATAGTCTATATTTAATATCCCATGTTCACCTGGGTGTGCTGGCATATACCTGTAATCCCAGTATATGTGAGGCTGAGACAGGAGGATCTCAGGGTTAAGGCTCAGCAACTTAGCTAGACCCTGTTTCAAAATAAAAAAAAAAAAAAGAAAGCACTGGGGGTGTAGCTTAGGGGTAGAAAGTCTCTGGGTTCAATCCCCAATACCAAATAAGTGAATAAATAAATAAAAATTAAGCCGGTCTTGCATGCCTGTAATCCCAGTACTTGGGAGACTGAAATAGGAGGATCACAGATTCAAGGATAACCTCAGGAAGTAGTGAGATTATCATTAACTTAGCAAGACCCTGTTTCAAAATAAAAACAAAAATAGGGCTGGGAGTGTAGCTCGGAAGTACAGTGCCCCTGGGTTCAACCCCTAGTACCACAAAAAATAAATAAATATTAAATTAATATATAAAGGGCTGGGGTGTAGTTCAGAGGTAGAACACCCTGGGGCTCAATCCTCAGTACCACACACATACACACAAATCCCATGCTCATTCCACCACTTAATGCCTACCTAGGGCTATCCCTGTGCCCCTGAGGCCACAGGAGGCAACATTTTCCCTGCAAACCTCCAGTGTTTTGCTGATTTAGAAGAGGAATACTCATGGATATGGGAAGAAATCTAGGAGTGCTACTTATTTTTATTCAGACTGTCAGTTAATATCCTTTTTAGCTCCAGTCCATACCCTGGTTGCATTAGTTAGATCAACAGCTAAGCCAATGTAACAAACAAAATCAATAATAACACCAAAACAAAACAAAACAAAAAAACCCAGAATGGCTTAAATAGAAATTTCCTTCATGTTCTTACATAATGCTCTCACATGGTGGGCAGTCGAGGCTGGGGGGTCTCTGCTCCATGTTGTCATTCCAGGACCCAAGTGTCTTCTCTCTTGTTGCTCTGCTACCCCAGGACGTGGTCTTCATTTGCATCGTCATAACAGGGACAAAGGTATCTGTGCATTCCAGTCCTGAGAAAGCCAGATCACAGAAGAGCAGGCACATAATGTGTTCATTCTCCAACCTGGAAACGGTGTACATTACCTGGCACACGTTTGGTCACTGGCCACTCGTTCACACAGCCATGGCTGGACGCAAGGGAGGGTGGGAAGTGTAGTATCCAGCTGAGCAATAACGTGCCACTACAATTCCACTACTCAGAAAGAAGAGGATAGATTTTGTTACGCAGCTGGCCATCTCTGCCACACTCTCCTTCCAATCCCTGACTCTTTCTGGAGTCTGTTACATGAATATGATCTCCTTGGCCACTTCACCAAGAAAGCACTTAATGTTCCTTGTCCTGTCTGCTGGACCAGGTCCACACATCTATCTGTTTTTCAGTCTCTGAAATCTTTTTCTGCTGTTGTCTTTTCCCCTGTTCTCTTGTTCTTGTGGGCCTACAGCCCTTTTATGGCTTTATAATCATATTAATGGTATTTAGGGAAGGAGCAGAATGTACTCAGAGGTTCAATCTTCCATGTCCCAAAAGCTTTAAGTTACACCTTTAAGTATTTCTCTAGTTTCCTTTAATTTATATTATGTCTTAGTATCTGTCAATTTTTCCTATACCAGATATTTTTCATCCGTCTTCTGTATCTCTACTTTTCTCTCTAATCTTTAAAACTGTTCATTTAAATATGTGTCTCTTGATTAGTGATAAGAAAAAGAAGTCCTCCATCATTTTGTGTTCTCCAGGGCTGCTCCTCTTGCTGCTCTCATGCATAGCACCACTCATTTGGGGAACTTGTCTTTTCTCTTTCGTTCTTTTCAAGATCTCTGCCCGCTTATATCTTAGCTCCTCTGTCATCTGGTCTGCTCTTCTTTCCAAGCTCTTAGGGATCTGCTCAGAAGTTTTGCCTAATAATAGAAGCACTTGCTTTATTACATTTATAAATACAGTATATTTATAAATACAGATATATTTGGACACAATTTTCATTTGCTGTGTACTGATATTTTTCTATCATTCAGCTACCAAATACACTGACCATTTCATTCATATTGTACTGAGGATTAAACCCAGGGGCATTTCACCTCTGAGCTACACCCTGAAAAGCAGGGTCTTGCTAAGTTCCTGAAGTTTTCCTTGAACCTGTGATCCTTCTGTCTCAGCTTCCCAAGTACTAGGATTACAGGCGTGCACCACCATGCCTGGCCATTTTCATATCTTTGTGGGGAATCTTTTTAGAAATGCTGCGGTCCTCTTTGGCAGCTGTGAATGAAATGAGTTGTTCGTCAACTAGATGTTTGTAAGCAGCTCACTAAGGAGGAAAGCAGGACTGTGTTCCAGGATATCCGGAATTCTCCCTATGACACAGGGCTGTGTCTGAGTTATTTTAGCTTTTACGTTTTCCAGGCCAACAGAGTTTGGCAATTTTAGGGATGTTCACGTTGCATAATCCTTCTTCTCCACCTACTTCACCAACAGAGGGCCTCATGCAAACATGACTTGTACATATATAGTTTCTCATTGAGTTCCACCAACTGTGCTTATCCTTAGCATAATGCCAGGGACTTAGAAAGTTTTTCTGTCCTTGGATTGTATCCTCTTTTTCAGGGCCTTAAATGGAAAGTGTTCTATATACTAACAACCAACCATGCAAAACTGAGTTTACAAAACACTTCCATTTATAAAAAAAAATAGCTCCAAAGAGAATCTGATCCTGAGGACTAAGTTTAAGAAATAAAATGGTATACTGCACGTACAGCCTAGAAGGATGACAGCACTCCTTGGTGTGAACTGTAGACTCACTGAAATCAATCTCAAAATCTCATCGATGTGTGTGTGTGTGTGTGTGTGTGTGTGTGTGTGTGTGTGTGTAGATAGATAGAACTCAGTGCATTCTATCTCTGAGCTATACCTCCAGCCCTATTTTATTTGAAAATAGAGTCTCACTAAGTTGCTGAGGCTGGCTTGGGGCCTGAGATCCTCCTGTCTCAGTCGTCCAATTACAGGCATGCACCACCATGCCCAATTCATTGATCTTTTGTTCAGGAATTGATGAGAATATCTAAAATTCATGTGAAAACTTAAGAGACCTCTGATAACCAAAACAGTCTTGGTAAAGAACAAAGCAGGAGGATTATCACTTCATGATTTTAAAACTTACTACAAAGCAACAGTAATCAAGACAATATGATACTGACATAAAGGACAGACATAAAGTCAATGGAGCAGAATTGGAAATCCAAAAAGAAACCCTTACATATATAGTCAATTGATTTTCAATAAAGGTGCCAAGAAAATTCAGTGGGGAAAGAATTGTTTTTTCAACAAATAATGTTGGTACAACTAGTGAGTCACATGCAGAACGAAGTTGGACACCCCTCTCACATCATATAGAAACACTTACCCAAAACAGATATAAGTGCAAGAGCTAAAACTATAGAATACTTAGAAGAAAATATAGGAGTAAATCTTTGTGACCTTGGGCTAGGCAAAACCTTTTTGATATGACATCAAAAGCATAACCAACAAAAGAAAAATACATAAGTTTGATTTAATAAAAAGTAAAGACTTTTGTGTCTCAAAAGATGACATCAAAAATGTGAAAAAATGACCCACAGGATGGGAGAAAAGTTTTGCAAATCATAAAAGGAACTTGTATCCACAATATTTAAAGGACATTTACATAAAACTGAACAATAAAAACACAAGTAAGCCAATTTAAAAAGTGGACAAGCTGGGTGTAGTGGCACACGACTGTAATCCTGGTTCTAAGGAGGCTGAGACCAGAGGATCCAGATTCATGGCCAGCCTCAGCTACTTAGTGAGTTCCTCCGCACCTTAGTGAGACCCTGTTTCAAAATAAAGAATAAAAAATAGGGCTGGGGGTGTAGATCAGAGGTGGAATGCCCCTGGGTTCAATCCCCAGTACCACAAAAAAAAAAAGTGGGCAAAAAAGTCTGTATAGACATTTCTATTTATTTATTTATTTACTTACTTATTTATTTACTTATTTATTTTTCTGAATAGACATTCTTCAAAGATGATATACAACTGGCCAAAAATCACATGAAAAGATGTTCAACATCACCAGCCATTAAGGAAATGCAAATCAAAACCACAATAAGATACTATTTCACTACCAGTAGAACGAGTATAACAAAAAGACAGATGTTGGTGAGGATATGGAGAAATTAGAACCCTCCTACATTGCTGGTCATTACTGGTGAGAATGTAAAATAGTGCCACTGTTATGAAAAACAATGTGGTGGGCCCTCAAAACGTTAAATGTGGAGTTACTATTTGACTCAGCAATTATTATTACTATTATTATTATTATTATTATTATTATTATTATTTATAGTAGTAGTAGTAGTAGTAGCAGTAGTAGTACTGGGGATTGAACCCAGGGGCATTCAATCTCTGAGCTACACTCCCCAGACCTATTTTATTTTTTAGTTTGAAACAGAGTCTTGCTAGGTCTCTGAGAGTCTTGGTAAGTTGCTGAAGCTGTCCTCAAACCTGCTATCCTTCTATTTCAGCCTCCCAAGTACTGGGATTACAGGTGTGCACCACCGTGCCTGGATCAGCAATTCAATTTATGGGTACAGACCCAAAATAGATAAAAACAGATATCCACAGAAAAATTTGTACCCAGATATTCATAACACTTCTATTCATAATAGCCCCAAATACAAACCCAAATATCCATCAACTGATTAATGAAATGTGGTCCATTCACACAGTGAAATATCACAACAATAAACAGGAATGAAATATCAGTATATGTTACAATATGAATGAACTTTAAAAACATAATGCTGCCAGGCGTGGTGGCGCACGCTTGTAATCCCAGCATTCGGGAGGCTGAGACCGGAGGATCTGGGTTCGCGGCCAGCCTCAGCTACCTAGTGAGGCACTCCGAAACTTAGTGAGACTTGGTTTCAAAATAAAGAATAAAAAATAGGGCTGGGGGTATAGCTCGGAGGTAGAATGCCCCTGAGTTCAACCCCCAGTACCACAAAAAAAAACCCCAAAACCTAATGCTAAACCGGGTGTGGTGGCACACACCTGTAATCCCTGTACTTGGGAGGCTGAGACAGGAGGATCACAGGTTCGAGGACAGACTCAGCAAGTAGTGAGACTCTCATCAACCTAGTCAGACTTGGTTTCCAAATAAAGAAATAAAATGAGCCTGGGGGGGTGTAGCTCGAAGGTAGAATGCTGCTGGGTTCAATCCCCAGTACCGCACACACACACAAACCCTAATGCTAAGTGGAAGAAGCCATTCACAAAAACCCACATATTATATTCCATTCATACGACATGTCCAGACCAGGCAAATCTATAGAGACAGAAAGTAAATTAGTGGTTACGTAGGGCAGAGGGGAAGTCAACAGAAATATACTAAATATTAATAGTTGTTAAAGGGTGCAGGGTTTCTTTTGGGGACAAAGAAATGTCCTAAAATTTATGGTGGGGATGGTAGCACAACTAAATACATTGAAAACATTTAATTATGCATTTGAATGGTCTCAACAAAGATAATAGTTTATCTCTCAATAAATGATCTCTTCAAGTCTTTTCATGACTGGTTGGAAAGCAGATATGATCACAGGAATTAACACAACCACCTTGAACTATTGAGATAGAAAACTTACATGAGGATGAGAGAGCAAAAATATAGAAAGAGCCCACGTTTCTGGCCTGGCGAGACACCCTGCCAGTCCTGGATTGCCTTCCCATGCTTCACATGATAGAGAAACTTCTATATTGCTTAAACCTCCACAGTTTGAGGCTTCTTTGTTATAGCAACTTAACCTGTGTCTTTACTTACACAGTGCTGATAAATGTTTCCTGGCTGAATTGATGAATACAGGTAGCTGCTGCTGTAGTATTGGGCACGTGGGTGATAGACTCTCTCCCTAAAATGAATAATAGTTTTTTTTTGTTTTTTGTTTTTGCATGAATGCTTGTTCTGTTTATAGTTATCCCAGGAGGGCTGAGACACTACCTCACTCTCCAAATATTTCAGGAAAGGAATTTTGTAGAATTATTTGAAGTTAGGATGGAAGGACTACACAACACTTATTACAGCATCATATAATCATTCATCTGCTCTTTTACATTTTTGTTTTTAGCCCTTTGTGGCAGGAACTGTGTCATTTTACTTTTTTAATATATGTTGTAAGTCTTTGTGTCTTCTAGAACTTGTACATTCTGGGAGCACATGGTCTCTTTGTTGAATGAAGGAGTAAGGTGGTATCATGATTGTTGTGCAGGGTGGGAGGGAATGCACATTTCTTTTTCTTCTTCTTCTTTTTTTTAACCTTCTCATTTTTGCTGCCGGAGATTGAACCGAGGGCCTTGTGTATGCAGGGCAAGTCCCTACCAGTAGTTCCTGGTAGGGACTCACATTTTTTGGCACTGAGAAAATTCTGATCTTCCTCCTCCCTGCCCTAGAATAGAGACAAAATGGTTGTCAGGCAGATACCTCAGAGGGAATAGTCCCGGAAGCTGGAACCCATTCCACTCTGTGGAGTGACATCGATGGCTCTGGAGCCCTCGACCAGAGGTGGCAAGCCTGTGCTGCACAGTTTGTAAGTAGGTGTGTGGCATATACACTGTGTGTGGATGGAGGGTGAAGATGTGGTATGTGTTTGTGATGTGGTGTGTGTGTGTGTGTGTGTGACATATTCACTTTTGGATGTGGGGGTGCATGTGTGTGTTTGAATGGTATGTGTGTGTGTGTGTGTGTGTGTATAACATGTGGTTCACGTGGGTGTGCAGCGAGTTTGTGATACATGGTGTATGTGATGTGTGTGTGGTTTGTGAATGTGTGTGACATGTGCTGTGTGGTTTGTGTGGAGGTGCCGTGAGGGCCTGAGGCTCAGGATTTTTGCATGTGTGTGTGATATGTGTATGCAACATGTACTGGGTGGTATGTGTGGGTGTGCAATGAATATGTGCAGCACATGGTGTGTGTGATATGTGTATGGTTTTTGTGTGTGTATGTGTGTGTGATGTGCTGTGTAGTTCATATGTGCAAGGGGTGTGTGTGGTACATGTTTGTGTGTATATGATGTGTGTATGGTTTGAGTGTGTAAGTGCATGTAACATGCGCTGTGTGGTACATGTGGGTGTGCAATGAGTGTGTTGTACGTGTTCTTTTTAGTTGTATGTGAGGTGAGTGTGCTTAGGGATCCTGAATCGTGTGTGGGGGGTGTGTTCTCACATGGGTAGGTGCACAAGGAAGCATGTGGGTTCATGCAGGGCAGTGTGTGTGAGGTGTATGAGCATGTGTGTCTATGGGGATGGCAGATCTGGGACTCAGGGAGCTGGGAGAGGACATCTGTGTCCCCAGCAGCATGTGTCCTGGGCTTCTCTACAAAGCGCATGTCACCTTCCCCAGCTGCGGCTCACAGCACCTTTGAGCCCTTCCCAGTGTCACTTCCTAGTAAGGTCAGCACACCTGTCTCAATTTACCAACCTGGATGGCTTTTACTTTAGACAAGGCCCAGACACTTGGCTGGGACCAGACCTCACATCGCTACCCAACCCCACCCCTGGGCCACACCAGCCTCCCAAGTTCCTGCAGGACATCTGTCCACAGACGAACCTCCTTCTGCCTGGGGAGGAAATCACCTCCCACCTGGCCAGAGGAGCCACGACAATAACTGTATCTTCTCTGCTCCATAGACAGAGGGAAAGCTAGCGTCTCTGGTGCTTTACGTTGGTCCCTGGTGTAGGACTTCTGGTGGCACCTCGGCCATCATACTCTCAGGGACGGTGGTCCAGAACTCCCTTTCCAATTGCAATGCCTCTCTTTCCTCCCGGTCTCCATCACACTCCTGACCCCACATTGTGGTCCCTCCCTTCCTCCCTCCTTTCCTTCCTTCCTTCCTTCCTTCCTTCCTTCCTTCCCTCCCTCCCTCCCTCCCTCCCTCCCTCCCTCCCTCCTTCCTTCCTTCCTTCCTTCCTTCCTTCCTTCCTTCCTCCTTCCCTTCCCTTCCTTCCCTCCCTCCCTTCCTCCTTCACTTTCTTTTTCTCCTTGTGGTACTGGGTATGGAACCCTTTTTATTTATTTATTTATTTATTTATTTATTTATTTATTTATTTTTATTTTGAAAGAGGGTCTGGCTAAATTGCTGAGGCTGTCCTCAAACCTTCAATCCTCCTGTCTCAGCCTCCCAAGGACTGGGATTACAGGTGTGTGCCACCACATCCAGCTCCCCATTTTCTTTTTAATAGTGGTTATCATCTTCTAACATTCTGTCATGTACTTCCTCTGTAAATTTCACCTTTCTCTCCCCTCACTAGACTGTAAACTCTATGACCGAAGAAGCTTCGTTTTGTTTTTCCACGTGGCTAGAAGAGTGCATGACACATTTTAAAAAAGCGCACAGGGACAGGAAGGCCCAGCGGTCCAGACCTGTGGACCCTGTTCTCCCACTCTCTGTCCAGGAACAACCAGAGCCAGAGGACAGCCTCTGGTGGCTGAGAGTGGGTGGTCCTGTCATTCCCCACTGCCCGGCCTGATGGGAGGACACAGCTGTGGGTGGGGGAACAGGGAGGAAGAATGTACTCGGTTCATGGGGATGGAGTTGCTGGGCAGAATAGACCTAATTTAGCCTGAGCCTGGCAGAAGAAGTGGGATTCGTGTGGATCAGGTGTGGCCCTTTCTGTGGGGTTTGGCTGGGAGTGGGGTTTGGTTCAAGTATATTAGTGGCTTTAGGGGCCTGAAGTCAGGCCCATGGGGCAGAGGTGGACTTCCTTGGGGAGAAAGCAGTCCTCTTTCTAGGAGCTCTAGAGAGCTGGACCGCATCTGTCTGGCCACCAGGAGCCAAAAGAGATGGTGTGTTTGTCTCCCTTGTTCAGGACTTTGCAACCTATTGGCCTCAGGTATGGTCTCATTTGGGCCCCAGGACCCCCTATTAGGGAACTCAGGTATGCACTTTACAGGCAAGGAGGGGAAGCTGAGAGGGCGGCAGAGGCTTGCAGAAGCAGCGGGTAGGTGCTAGAACCCAGGCCTCCCATCAGCGCTGCCTCTTCCATCCCTGTGAAGGATGGAGTGGATACATTGGTCAGCTTCCTGTGGAATGGGCAATAGGCCCTCCAGGCAGACAGAACAGCCCCTCCAGCCCCATGCTGATGCCAGGAGGGCAGAGTAAACCGGCGCTGGGAACCAAAACATCAGGGTTTTACCCCCTGCTTTGCTGCAGACTCAGTTTCCCCATCTAGACAAGTCAGCCCTGCCCGGTTGATGGTGCTCAGTTGGGTTTCTATGGAACTTGAGCACAACTGGGCTCTGGGCTCTGTGGGACTCCAATCATCAGCCAAAAGCTTCCAGAGGCTTCTGGGGAAAGCTCACTTTTACCCTGTCCTCTCCACCCAACTTTCCTTTCTCTTCCCATCCTCTTCTCCCTCTGTCCTGGGCTAAATAAAAACCGAAGCAGCTCAGAGATGTTCTTCAGGACCTTCAGCCCAGCTACCGTAAGCCACATGGCCACCACAGCAGCTGCCTGAACAGGCTGGGTGGGTCCCATGAGAGGACCAACATTTAATGGTGAGGAGGACTCTGGATGGGGCTATGATACTTCAAAGCGTTGAGCAATGATAGTGGGACTTAATTCAGGCTTCTAAAGACTTTCGCTTCAAAATGAGGCCAATAAAGCAAACCAAATGTTTATCAACAGATGAGTAGACACATAAGATATGGCCTATTCCTACAATGGACTGTTACTCAGCCATAAAAAAGAATGAAACACTGATATGCTATAGCATAAATGAATCTCAAGAACATTATACTCCGTGAAAGAAGCCAGACACAAAAGGTGTATGTTGCATGAGTTCAATTAGATGAAACTGAGGGGAAATAGCGCAGCATGTCTCTTCTGTACCAGCTAAGTCATTCTTGACTTTTGCTTTCACCCCGGACACCACATTCTGCTAAGATGGCCTGAGGCCATGACCCACATGGTGCTCAGCGTCCAGGTGGGGTAAGTCACACAGCCGCCCCGCCTGCTCCTGGCAGATGGTGGGCAGAGGAGGAGCCGGCTTCAAAGTCATTTCAGCTGGGAGCTGCGTTCCTGGCCTTGCTGTGTCCCTTTTTTTTTTTTTTGCGGTACTGGGGATTGAACTCTCAGGGGCATTCTACCTCCGAGCTATACCCCCAGCCCTACTTTTTATTCTTTATTTTGAAACCAAGTCTCACTAAGTTTCGGAGTGCCTCACTAGGTAGCTGAGGCTGGCCGAGAACCCGGATCCTCTGGTCTCAGCCTCCCAAATGCTGGGATTACAAGGGTGCGCCACCACACCCGGTTCCCTATCTTATTTTTTTGTTTTGTACATTTTTTTTTTTTTTTTAGTACCGGGGATTGAACCCAGAGGCATTCTACCTCCGAGCTACACCCCCAGCCCTATTTTATTTTTATTTTGAAACAGGCTCTCCCTAGGTTGATGAGAGCTTCACTACTTGCTAATCCCGTGATTCTCCTGTCTCAGCCTCTCAAGTACTGGGATTACAAGTGTGCACTACCACATCTGACTTATTTTTTATTTTGAAACAAGGTCTTACTAGGTTGCCAAGGCTGTCCTTGAACCTGCGATTCTCCTTCTCAGCATCCCAAGTACTGGTATTACAAGAGTGTGCCACCATACCTGGCAATTTCTTTGGTGTTATCCTCAACTATTTTACTTTTCTCTTTGACAAATGAGGTAATGGAGAGCCAGAAAGGGTAAGAAACTTGACTTGTTCAGCCAGAGATGGTAGTGAACACCTGCAATCCCAGTATTTGGAAGGCTGAGATAGGAAGATGGCAGGTTCGAGGCCAACCTCAGCAACTTAGTGAGACCCTCAGCAACTTAACAAAACCCTGTTTTAAAATAAAAAATAAAAAGGGCTGGGGGTATAGCTCAGAGGTAGCCCCTGGGTTCAATCCTTAGTACCAAAAGAAAAAAGAGATTTTCATGTCACAAACATTCAGGAAATGGTAGTGAGTGTACACACACACACACACACACACACACACACACACACACACACACACCTCTGCCTGGAAGGGGAAAGTGTATAGGGACAAGGACAGGGCGGGCAGAGGCCAGTGTCCTGGGAGGCAGATGAAAAGGGTATCCAGAGGCTGAGTGGCTGGAGCCTTCTGGATCCCCTCCAGAACCCTGGCCAGCCCTGCTCTGCTGTCTTTGACTCATGTAGGGGGAAGAGGAGGAAAAATGGAGGCAGGGAGGGGAAGCCACGCAGCTGTTCCTAAGGGGAGCCTGGGAAATTGGAGCTGAGTCACAGGCGCCACAGGCAGGAGAGGCCCCTGAAAGCTTTCCTCTGAGCCCCGGCCCAGTGTTGCGGCAGCCTGGGGATTAGCTTAGCAGCCTTCCCAGAGACCCAAACATCTGCAGCCTGGAGTCCTCTTCCTTGTCTCCAAGCCTGCTGCAAAGGGGGAGGGGGAGACAGACAGCTGTGACCTGGAGCAGGGGCCCCCAACTGGCCCCAGACTTAGAGGTTGGGACCCAGCAACAGTACAGGAACCGTCTGGGGCCTCATTCCAGAAATACCTTCCCCCTCCCAAGACTTGTGAGCCCGAAGGAGATGAGAGTGGGGAGAAAAGGAAGGGAAAGAGCATCTGTGTGTGCTCATGAGGCACCAGGGCAGTATTGGACACTTGAATTCTTATAACTATCTCAAAGTCAGGTATTTCCATCCTTCATTGGAGAAGACAGTCTCAGAGACATTAGGGAACTTGCCCATTGTGACCCAGTAAGTAAATTGTAGCATCTAGATAAAAATCGAGGTCCAGGTGAATCTAGCTCCAAACCTGGTGCCCCCACTTTATCTGAAGCCAAAGAATTACGAGGCAGATCAGATTGGAAGGCAGGGTTGGATTTGTTTGCGTGCTGAAGGCTTCCTGCTAGCCATGGCTGCATCGCTGAGAAGGGGGAAGAAGCAATGGACTTTGCAGATTGCTGCTAGGTGACCAGGTTCTGTTCTTACACTGTAATGGTCTAGAAGGAAAGATCACATGAGAAGTTGACAAGTTGGAGATTCAGCTGAAAAAAAAAAAAAATTGGAGCGATATAGATTAGAGAAAACTTAGAAGAGGTTGAATGACTGGGGTCCCTGAGCAGACTGGCTTGTTCTATGGACCTAATTCAGCCAAGGTAGACTAGGCTTTGCTGCAATAATGAACAATCCCTAGATCTTGGAGGCTCACACAACGGAGGTTTATTTCTTGTTCATATTACTTATTCAGCACAAGTCAACAGGGGGTTCTGCTCATCTTAGAGGCTCAAGTCAGGCTTCATGCAGACATGAGCTTCCCCAAACCCTGAAGCAATAGCATAGGAAACAGTCAAACTGCACACTGGCTTGTTAAATTTTAATTTTAAGTTTTGGATACTGAGGATTCAACCCAGGAACATTCTACTTCTGATCTATACCCTCAGTGATCGCCCTCTCCCCTTTTTAAAAACAGAGTCTTACTAAGTTGCTGAGGCTGACCTTGAACATGTGCTCCTCAGCCTCCCAAGTACTGGGATTATAGGTGTGTGCCACTGCACCTGGCTGCACACTGGCTTTTAAAGCTTCTGCTCAGATTTCACTGGCCAAAGAAGTTACACTGTGTATTAGTCAGTTTTCCACCACTGAGACAAAATACCTGAGATAATTGGCTTGGAGCAGGGAAGGTTGATTTGGGGTCGCAGTTTTATAGGTTTCAGCCCATGATGGGTTGGCCCCGTTGCTTTTGGACCTGTGGTGAGTCGGTGCATCATGGTGGGAGCATGTAAGGACAGGACATCTTCACATCATGGGAGCAAAGAAAGAAAGAAGAAGAATGGAGGGCCCAGGGCATCAGTATCCCATATGACTGGAAGACTTCCATCTAGGCCACCTCTTAGCCATTCCACCACCCCAAAAGTGCCACATGTGCCTTTGGGGGACCCATATCCAAACCACAGCACATGGCAGTGTCCAACTTCAGGGGGCCAGGAAGCATAGCCCCACCCAGTGCCCAGGAGCAGATGGACATGTCTGAACGACAGCAATGAAGACTGTCTCAAGGCCAGAAAGGCCACTGGGGCTGTGTGTGTGTGTGTGTGTGTGTGTGTGTGTGTGTGTGCGCTCGCCAGGTCACTTTGAGTCCATCTGAGTATGACCTTCCCAGGGAAAATGTGAAGCCCGTAAACAGCAGCACGTAGGCCAAGGCAGGGTGGGCACATTGCAGGAAAAGTTCTCCACCATCCCTAGCGGCGTGGCTTGAGGGTCAGGACAGGGCAGTTAAAGGAGAGGGCTCTGGAGTCAGACATACCTGTCCCCAAATCCTGTTCTCTCTTAATATCTATGTTACTAATTGCAGACTACCTAGCAGCTCTGGGCTCCAGTCTCCTCTTCTGTAACATGGGGATAATAAGAAGCCCTGGGATTGCTGTGAGGATTAAATGAGACACTATATATACAGTCCATGGCACACTGTGCCTGGCCCACAGCAAGCCCTCATCAAGCCAGTTGCTCTTGTTGTTGTTCTCATTCCTATCCAAGATCCTGTGACTGCCCCTCCCAGAATCCTTGGCTGCATGCATCTCTTCCCTGCTGGCTTCTCGAATCCCTAAGACATTAGTCAGCAACCAGGGCAGGGCTGGGAGTGATCTGTGATCTGCATGCAGGCCAAGCTGGCTAATCTTCCCCCACTCCTGTAGTGCTGTCTACTGAGGTATGGTGCTTTCTCTACTCCACCCTGCTCCTCCAAACGTCCCCCTACTGCCCCCAACCGACTGCAAAGCAGTGTCCACAGGTCCTCCTCAAATCTCAGCAACCAGTGATCTGATTCATGTCCCCGATTTTGCCTCTTGCACAATGTCACGTAAATGGAGCGGGTCATTAGGTGGATTTACTGCGGCCTCTTGATCTGTCTGATTTACAGACCTCTGGCCATGGCAATGGGAGGCCTCTCTCCCCTCCCTATCTAGTTATGTCACTGGTCTCTGCTCCTTGGTGGCTGTCTTTGCCACTCTACAGAAGTTACACTGCAGCTGTGGACAGAGTCCCCCCAGCACCCCGCTTTCTGAGATAAAGCTGTCCCTGCCCCTATCCGTCCCTAAAACTCAAATATGATCCTTTTAGAGACTTGAGGAGGAGGTGTAGTGGAGTGAGCTGTGGGTCAGAAATGGGTGTTGCTGGAAACCAGAGCAGGGGCGGAAGTTAACAGAGGCTTTCTGGAAGGGGCGGGCTTGTGCCAGGCCTTGTCCACTTATATCTCGCAGGCAGCTGTCTGCCAACTGCTCTGCAGGTCCGCAAGTTCGGACCGCAGTACCTCACTTAGGACGCCAGGGGGCAGACGAGTGGCCGTGCTGAGCTCGCCCGGGCTCGACAAGCCGCAGTGGGAAGAGAGCTGTGGGCTGTGGGGCTCCACTCTCACTTCAGTTCCTCGGTATCTCAAAATGTGGTCCCTAGAGAAGGAATCAGTAAAGAAACCAGCTCATTGACTCATTGAACAGTCCATTCCAGGAATCTGCATGTTTAACATTTAGCCCACGTGTGTCCCGTCCCCCCCCCCCCCCGCCCCCCACACGGTAGATGAGCCCCTGGCAAGTCTCCATTCTTCTTTCTCTCCCTTATTTTTCACAGCAGGTAAAAGGTTTGGCATTCTGGGAAACACATATTTGATTTCTGGAGATTCATGGCTCATGCCATGTTAAAAGCCCTGTAGTAGCCAGGTATGGTGGTGTACACCTGTAATCCCAGAACTTGGGAGGTTGAGACAGGAAAATCACAGGTTTGAGGCCCGCCTCAGCAACTTAGTGAGACTCTCAGCAATTTATCAAGACCCTGTTTCAAAATAAAAATATAAAAGAGGCTGGGGATATATCTTGGAGGTAACATGCCCCTGGATTCAATCCCCAGTACCAAAAAAACAAAACAAAACAAAACTCGGTAGTAACAAGTATGTATGACTCTTTAAACCTAGCATTTTCCCCAAGTTATTTGACAGGAATCCCTCTTCTTTCCTCTTTTCCTTTTTTTTTTTTTTTTTTTTTTTTTCCCTTTCTTAGTGGTACAGGGGATTGAGCCCAGAGGTACTATTATCACTGAGCTAGATCCCTAGGCCCCCCTTTTTAAAAAAGTGTCCCTAAATTGCCAAGGTTGACGGGGAACCTGAGATCCTTCTGTCTCAGTCTCTTAAGTACTGGGGTTACAGGTGTGCACCATGGAGCCCTGATTAGGAACATCTTTCCCACTTATGTCTCACGTAGCACACCTTGGAAAAGGGCCACCCTCACCCCTGTTCTCTCTGTGGTCTCCCTAAGCACCCGTCCTATGCCACTTCTCTATCATCCCTCGGTCCCTCAGGAAGGCTGCCTGGATCTCAGTGGCTCCAGTCTCAAATACGCCTCCCTTCTATGTCACTTTTGGTCACTACTGGGTACTTTAGTTCCAATCATCGTAGTACAACACAATCTCTTGTCTCCTCATCTTCACAAGGAGAAGCAGAAGCTGTGGCCCTGCTGCGCAACATCTGCAAGAAAGGAAAAGATGAGGTCTATTTCTCCAACCTGACCCCGCCCTGGGTCAGCCCCAGCAAAAGGACCCCTGCTCCTTCCCAGTTCACCATCTCATCCATCAGTGCCGCCAAATTGAAACCACTGGCTTGCTCATCCCTACCCTGGGCTGATCTGCAGAGCAGCAAGGGTAACTGCACCTGCTCGGAGGGGACAGGAAGTCATTGCAGCTGAAGGCAGAGGTTACCTGGATTTCCATTTTTCATCCAGTTGGTTTGTGGGGTACTAACCTGTCAGGTTTCAAGGGGTTGTGCTGTGGTTTGACTGTGTCATCCAAAGCTTCATATGTTGGAAGCTTAATCCTCAAAGTCCTATGTTAATGGGGCTTGGGGGTGGGGCCTTTGGGAGGTAATTAGGATTAGCTGAGATCATGAGGGTGGAGCCCCCATGAGGGCATTAGTGGTTTTATAAGAAGAGGAAGAGAGACTTAAGCTAACACGCTTCCTCTGCTGCACAGTGTGATGCCCTCCACCATGTCATAATGCAACTTGAGGCCCTCACCAGATGATGGCACTACACTCTTGGACACCCCCGTCTCCAGAACTGTGAGCTAAATAAATCTCTCTTCTTTATAAACTACCCAGCCTGCAGTGTTCAGTTATAGCAACAGAAAATGGATGAAAACAGTCTGTAAGTACTCTGTACTCTTGACCACATGAAGTCTCCAATACGGTTACCAACTTTTTATTTTGCCAAGAGTCCATTAAAATATTATCTGGAGCCGGGCGTGGTGGCGCACGCTTGTAATCCCAGCATGCGGGAGGCTGAGACCGGAGGATCCGGGTTCGCAGCCAACCTCAGCTACCTAGTGAGGCACTCTGCAACTTAGTGAGACCCGGTTTCAAAATAAAGAATAAAACATAGGGCTGGGGGTATAGCTCGGAGGTAGAATGCCCCTGTGTTCAATCCCCAGTCCCACAAAAAAAAAAAAAAATCATCTGATCTTAGACAGGTATGGTGGCACATACCTGAGAGGCTGAGACAGGAGGATCACAGATTCAAAAACAGCCTCAGCAACTTAGTGAGACCCTTAGCAGCTTAGTGAGACCCTGTTTCAAAATAAAATATAAAAAGGACTAGGGGTATAGCTTGGAGGTAGAATGCCCCTGGGTTCAATCATTCATATATATGCACTTTTTCCAAAGTGGGTCTTAGAACTGTTGAATGAGAATCACCTATTCTTATTTTAATACAAAAAAAGTAAAATGGACAGACTTTCAGAATTAAGTCCCCTAAGCTGGTCGTGGTGGCACACACTTGTAATTGTAGTACTTCAGAGGCTGATACAGGGGGATTGAGGATTTGCAGTCAAGTACTTAGTGAGGCCCTCTGCAACTTAGTGAGACCCTGTTTCAAATAAAGAATAAAAAATAAAATAGGGCTGTGGGTGTAGCTCGGAGGTAGAATGCCCGAGTTCAATCCTCAATTAAAAAAAATAAGTCCCCTAAATTAATAAATTTAACTTTATTGAAAATTCACTATATTCTCTCCAATATTTTATGTAACCAAATGACAACCTTCCCTCAAACCAGCTAACCAGCTTTGTCCTTGGCCAGGGTTTGAGGAGCAAGGAGGTGTGTGCTGCTGCTTTGAGCACAGGTCCATGCTGGGGGCTGTGTTGTGATCCTAGCACCAAGCCGGAGGGTCGGTTCTGGCTTCCAGCACGCACTGCATGTAGTGTGAAGACTTGCTGTTGTCTTCTATACCTGATCCTCACACTGCTCCAAGGATTGAGTGAGGGTTTATGAAAATTCAAGAAAAGAACCATCTGCACAGAGTCCATCTGTGGGTCAATGTCCTGGAGTCCACAGGTAGCTGTAGGTACTTCCCTTCAAGCAGCATAGTTGGGATGGTGAAGGCTGAGGTCTTGCATGGTAAGGGGAAGAAGGAGGATCTAGAAGTGCCCTCTGTAGAAGATGCGTCCCCAGAGGGGCATGATGTGGTCTTCATATCTCAAAGGGACCAGCCCAGGAAGTAGCGAGCCGTCAGACCTCCCAACTCTAGGAAGAAGAGCTAAGAGTCATGGGAAGAAGTTAGAGAGGCCAATTTAAGCTTAAGAGAGAAAAGAAGTTCTGGAAGTAAAGATGCCTGAATATAGAATATGAGCTCCTCAGCTGGATGCAGTGGTGCACACCTGTAATCCTAGTGACTTGGGAGGCTGAGACAGGAGGATTGCAGGTTTGAGACCAGTGTGCAGTAACTTAGTGAGACCTGTTTCAAAATAAAATAAGGCTGGAGATAGAATACTCCTGTGTTCAATCACCAGTATGAGAGAGAGAGAGAGAGATAATATGAGTAAGTTTCTCATTATTGATACAGAGTTTGGATAGTCACTTTTATGGGAGGAGATTACTGCATTTAAAGAAATTAAATTAAAATAATTTTCTGTGTATAGTACTTGACATTTTCTTTTCCTTTTTTTTTTTTTTTTTTTTTTTTTTTTTTGGTACTGGGGATTAAACCCAGGGCATTATACCTCCAAGCTACACCCCCATCCCTATTTATTTTGAAACAGAGTCTCACTAAGTTGCGGAGTGCCTCACTAGGTAGCTGAGGCTGGCCGCGAACCCAGATCCTCCGGTCTCAGCCTCCCAAATGCTGGTATTACAAGCGTGCGCCACCACGCCTGGCTCAGATTTTATGTTATTCTTAAGACACTGGAAGAACTTAAAGATAGAGTAAAATAAGACAATATAAAAGAAAGGCAATTATAAACTGCAAGAAAAACAATAAAGTCAATTTAATTTTAGCATATTATTGATTAATAGTAAGTAATGTTTACATAGTCATAAGGAAGTAAACACTGTTTTCAATTTTTGAAACAACCTGTAAACAAAGCATGAACACTTAGTGATTATTATAGAATGTAAATAGCAACTGTCATGAAAATAAATGTATAACCAATATAATACTCAATTAAAACTATAAAAATACATGTATAGCAAATGTAATAAATGTGGAGGGAGTTAGTACCCTAATTCTTATATAGGACTGTTGAGATATTGAATAGAGTTAATTTAAAAAAAATAGAAATAGAAGCAGAGCATGATGGTGCATGCCTGTAATCCCAGTGCTTGGGAGGCTGAGACAGGAGGATCACAGATTCAAGACCAGTCTCGGCAACTTAGCAAGACTCTCAGCAACCTAGCGAGACTTTATTTTGAAATTAAAAAACAAAACAAAACAGGGCTGGGGGTGTAGTTTAGAGGTAGAATGCCCCTAAGTTCAATCCCTAGTCATAACACACACACACACACACACACACACACACACACACACACACACACACACAAATGATTCTAAAAGCATTTTATTTAGAATTACAGAGGCTGGGCACCTAAATAAACGAAAGTACAAATGGTTAAAAGAAGTTGCCCAGGGGAAATGAGAACGGGGTGGGGAGGGCTGGACCAAGAGACTTGTTTTTCATCATAAAAACGTGTGTAACATTTCTTGGTTTAAAAAAACAGCGTAATGCCTTACTTTCCTGTTGTTTTAAATTTTAAACCCAACATTCCCCATTAAATGGGTGAAGAAACTGAGGTTCAGAGAGGTGAAGGAGTTTTCCTGAGGTCAGAATGCTTGGAAGTGGAGGGACCAAACCTAATTCTGTGTTCCTGACAGCAGCTCCTTGGAGCGGCGCCGAGTAAGCCCTTGGAGCCCTTCTCTCCCTGGCCCTGGGAGTCCCCAGTGGTTTAGGCTGCACCTGCTCTTTTCTCTGCTTGGCATGGCTCTGTGCTTCATGACGGAACCCATGTCCATCGCTCCATGACTATCTCTCTTATATTCTTATATTCTCGTCTTCCCCATATTTAATGTCCCACAAGGTAACAAATTCTTGGTTGTCCGTCTGTATGTCCATCTTGCTGGTTCATTTGCTAGACTGTGAACTCCTCAAGGTGAAAGTTTGCGTCCTATTCAACAGGGCACTCCTGCTTCTACCCAAATGCCTGCCGCTGGGCATTCAAAAGTGTTTGTGAAATTGTGAATGGGCGGAGCGCATGTGCTTCTGACTTGAGGCTTCTGGGCTGGTGGCTGGAGGCCCCAAACCCAGGTCCAAACACATCCCCGATGCCTCTCACGCCCCCAGGCCTCGGACTGTGTCACCCTCCAGCTTCCTCTTCTCCTTCCTGGTCTCAAGGCTTATCCGCAAATCTCAGCACTCCCAAAAGGCACGCCTAAGAGCCAAGTGGAACCTTCCATCTGGATTGCATTAAATTATTGACAGAGTTATGTCCCCCAGTCAGCAGGAGCTGGAGGAAGGCTTTGGGAAGCAGACTGGACCTTTTCTCCATAGAGGGATTAACTCAGAAGAAAAATAATGTGCTGGTAAGAGCTGCTTGTGAATAGGAGCAGAGGACACAAGATAGAGGAGGTCTCTCACTCACTGTGTCCCCAGGCAGCTTCTCAGAGTCTCTGGGCCTCTTTTCTCACCTGGATAGTAGGGGTAGGATACATGCTTTGTGGTGGGGGATTAAGTGAGGCAAAGTGTGAGGAGAGATCTGGAGCAGCACTGGATCAGAGCAGGGGAGGGGAGCTCAGTCTTTGTGTGAGTTTGCTTTCATTGATTTTCTTTTCTCTATTTTCATTTTTGTTTTTTATTCACAATTATCCATGCACATAAACAGACAAACCAGCCTCCTACCCTCTCCTCACTATTTCTTTGTACCCAGAGGCAAACGACTCTCAACACTTTTTAAAACAGTTCTTCTGGTATTTATTTCTGTATTTCAAAAAAACTAGTTGGTATTGATACTTTTTGCATTTTCCATTTTAAGCCTTTTCACTTGACTTTTTATTATGGGAGATGGGGCTGGTCTCTCATACATGTCTTCCATTTTCATCGCCATCCATCTATCTCTTTCATACACATGCACACTCACAGACACACACACACACACACACACACACACACACACACACACACACACACACTTCCTGTGCTGCCCCCCATCCTCCCATTATGATTGTGTCCTGATTTGGGTTAGAGCCATTTTCATGGTTCACATCTATTTTGATTATGTAAGCACCATCCACAGTTGAGACATGAGTTAGACCACAGTTGCTTTTTCTCCTCTGAACAGCATTTTCCCTTCTGGAATTAATAATTGTCATTTTGTTCAATTGTTTGTTTTTTAAACATTTGGTGTACTTTGTATTCTCTACCCAAACACTAACTCGGTTGTGTGCATCTCCTCTCTGTGTGTTCAGGCATACCCGGGACTCCAGCATTTCCTTCTCTGTGGAGCTATGCCTCCGGCTGGCCCCTGGTCAGCTCCTCTTTGGCTGGCTGCTCTGGGCCTCACTGCACAGTTGGCTGCAAGGGTATTCTTTTGTTTTTGTCCCTTGTCTCTTTTGCAATCTTCTGTTTCCTGGATCCTAAGTCTTTCTCCTTCTTGACTCACCCCTTTATTTTTGGTGGGGCACATCCTACATGTAGTAGCATCCTGGTAAAGGAAGCATATATGCAAGTATGTGAGAAGGTTCTCTTCACCCCTCACACCTGATTGATGGTTTCTCTGGGCACAGAACTCCAGTTTGGAAATAGTGTCCACTGGAAAAGCTGAGGGCATGGCCACACTTCCCTTGGGCTTACTGTGTCAAAGCCACTGTGGCGACTGAGTCTTAGTTTATAACCTGATCAGCATCTCTGGAATCATTAAAGAGCTTCTCTTTGCTCCACGTGTTCTGGTATTTCCTCTCGTTGTCTTTCAGTATGGCGTTATGGATTTTTTTTTTCTATTCTAGGGATTGAACCCAGGAGGTGTTCTACTTCGGAGCTAGATCGCCTCAGCCCCATTTTATTTTTTTTATTTTATTTTATTTTATTTTATTTTTTTTGCGGTACTAGGGATTGAACTCTCAGGGGCATTCTACCTCCGAGCTATACCCCCAGCCCTATTTTTTATTCTTTATTATTTTGAAACCGAGTCTCACTAAGTTGCGGAGTGCCTCACTAGGTAGCTGAGGCTGGCCACGAACCCGGATCCTCTGGTCTCAGCCTCCCGAATGCTGGGATTACAAGCGTGCGCCACCACATCCAGCTGCCATTTTATTTTTTATTTTGAAACAGGCCCTTATTAAGTTACTGAAGCTGGCCTGTAAACTGCGATCCTCCTGTGAAACTCTTTGATCCAGGAATTCATGCCTTTCAGTTCTAGGAACATTTCTTGAACCATAATTTAATCATGTTTTTCCTCCCCAACATTCTCTCTGCTCTATGGTTTCAGGTGCTCCTATCAGCCATTATTGGAGCTTGAATCAGTCCTCCAATTTTCTCACATTTTTCTTTCCTTATTTCTACATGTAAATTTTCCCCCCATTTACTGGGAGAATACCTCAATTTCATTGTCCTTTGTAATTAATTCCTTTCCTTTAAAAAATTATGTATTCCTGTTTTTTTTTTTAAAGCTAACATACCTTATAGCCATGCATGGTGGTACATGCCTATAATCCTAGTACTTGGGAGGCTGAGATAGGAAGATCACAGGTTCGAGACCAGCCTCAGCAACTTATCAAGACCCTATGTCAAAGGAGGAATAAAAAGGGTAGGGGGGTGTAGTTCAGAGGTAGAATGGACCTGGCTTCAATCCCCAGTACTACCTCCCCACCACATACACACACACAGAGAAACAAAATACCCCACAGGCTTTATTTTTAGAGTAATTTTAGATGTACAGAAAAACTGAACAGAAAGTACAAAGAAATCCTACGTAGTGCCTCTTCCCCTACACATGATTTTCCTGTTATTAACACTTTACATCAGTATGGTACATTTGTTTCAAGTAATGAGCCAATATTGATATATTCTTAACTAAAGTCTACAGTTCTATTGGTCTTGACAAATGTATGTCATGTATTAACTCCTACATACTTTGTGCAGAATAGTTTCAACACTAATATGACTCTAAAAATGTCCAAACCACATTATATAATTGTTTCAGCATCTATATAGTTTTGTATCTTCCACAACATAGTTAGAATCATAAAGCATTGCCAGGTGTGGTGTGCACACCTGAAATCCCAGTACTTAGGAGGCTGAGATAGGAGGATCTCAGGTTTGAGGCTAGCCATAGCAACCTACTGAGACCCTGAGCAACTTAGTGAGAACCTGTTTCGAAATTAAAAATTTAAGCTGGGCGTGGTGGCGCATGCTTGTAATCCCAGTACTTGGGAGACTGAGACAGGAGGATCACAGGTTCGCGGCCAGCCTCAGCTACTTAGTGAGGCCTTCCGCAACTTAGTGAGACCCTGTTTCAAAATAAAGAATAAAAAATAGGGCTGTAGCTCAGAGGTAGAACACCCCGGGTTCAATCTCCAGTACTGACAAAACAACAACAACAAAAATCTTTCTTTCACTCAGAAACATACATTTAGGTTCCCCTATGCATTTTTATAGCTTTTTATTGCTGAATACTCCATTATATGTATCAGTTTGTTTTATCCAGTCAGTTGTGGCAGGTTCACAACAGCACTGTCTGCTGAGCAGGTCTCGAAGTCTCTTTGACAGAGTGATTTCATTTCCTTTGGATACATATCTACTAGTAGGATTGGGGAATTTGTGGATCATATGGTAGTTCTGTTTTTTGGGAAGCCTCCATACTGTTCTCAATAATGTCTATGTTAATAAGTCAACTTCCCTTTGGCCCCAGTTGTTAGTACTCCACACTCATCTGAGCCTGGTGTCTTCCAGTCCAGCTGCCCCCACCCTATTCTCCTCAGATAGAGGACCTTCATACTTCTGCTGAGGTAGGGAACAGATAGTCCAATAGTCCCCCACCTTGTGGTGAGAGGAAATGGATCTGGTCTCTAATAGTTTCTTAGACTTTTGGGGCACAATATATTAAGTGTATTCCAAAGGGACAATTCACATCCTCCTGGTGTTTAAATAGTATGCAAGAATAGTGTTTATATCTTTTCATGTTATTTGTGGACTTAAATTCTAAAGTCAGAAACAGTGATACCATGTGTATATGCATTTTCTTCCCCATTGATTTATTTAATCATCAATTATGTCATCATAGATTAACAAATTTTTATTTTATACTTTGAGTTATAATTCAATACTACTCGTTTTGTTGCCCAAGTTGCTCCAGCTTTGACTATTGGGAGCTCTTAGAGTCTGCATACGCCCCTCACTGTGTGTGTTGCGTGTGTGTGTGTGAGTCTGCCCAAATGGGTGTAATTGAGTACTTCCTTGATTTGGAGCACTGCAAAATGCTCTAGGCTTATTTGTGTATTTCTGGCCTAGTTCTAAAATTAGCCACTTCTCCTAGGAGTCCTGGTTCCACTTACTGGAAAGTGGTATTAGGAACCATGATCTGGGTACTGGGGGTGCTCGCTGATGTTGAGATGTTGTTACTTCTAAACCTGCTCAGCAGACAGAGCAAGGAATATATGTGTACATACCCATGGATACACACACATACACATATGTAAGTATTTCTATATGTAACCATCTATCTGACATGTCTATTGATCTAAACATGAGTTTAGACTGGCGTCTCTTACTCTAATCCATGAACAAATGGGTCATTCTAGCCTCTTTCCTTACTGATCTGTACCCTTCTACTCCAACAGTGAAAACCAGGCTCCACCCATGTGCCTAACTGTTCAATTCCAGTATACATGTATATGCATTCGATTTTTAAAACTGTATTCCCATGGGAAATAGCTAGAGTATACCTGGAGTAGAGTGATCATGTACCGCCCCCTCCCCCCATTAGTATTACAGACTCCACTCATTCCCAAAGATACATGGTGAGCACTTTCCCCCCACCCCCTTCAGTCAGGTGGGCTCCTATACTTGATATACAGTTAGATTGTTTTATCACATTCCTCATTGCATCCTAAGGTCTTCTGACCTCATAAGTGATTTTTAATGTTTTCTATACATTCTTATCTGGAGCCTCAGAGCAAGGTCTTATGTGAAGTGCGGCTTGGCCTAGGAAAGGGATAAACCTAGCAGACCCCTGTGAAATAATAAACTCGCGACTGAATGTTTTTCTAGTCTCTGGGATATCCACCTTCATTTTCTCTACAGTGTCTTGCTGCAAACCTTCTGGGGAAAGTGACAGAGGTGGTGAAGTCTGGGGTCAGTGTCAAGCAATGAAGTGATCATCATTGAGGGGAATCACTTCCCTTTGCCCACCCCTAAGGGCCTTGCCCTTAGCTCTTAGCTCTTTCTCTCCACCCAAGGCACTTTCCCCCAGCAATGTCATCCACTCAGCACCCTACAGTCTGCATCCTAGGGATCCCCAGGTGACAAGTCCAGACACAGTCTCATTCATAATCTCTAGCCTAGAGGAGGTGGAGATGGTTTTCTCCCTTTGTATTAGTCTGCTTTTTCCTCATGGTGACCAAAATCCCTGACAAGAACAACTTACAGGAGGAAAAGTTTATTTGGCTCATGGTTTCAGAGGTTCAGTCCATAGCCTGTCAACTCCAAGGCAGGAACGTCATGGCAGTAGGGTGTGGCAGAGGACGGTTTCTCAGCATTGGGGAAGGAAAGTGCGGGAAGGGGTCTGAGACCAGGGACAGTTACAGTTCAAGGCCATGCCCCTCAATGGCCTCCTTCCCCCAACTACACCCTACCTGCTTAGGGTTACCACCCACCACCAAATTATTACTCCATTGGACAGATTAGTCCACTTATGAAGTTAGAGTCTTCATAATTCAGTTATTTCACCTCAGAACATTGGAACATTGCCAGTGCATGAGTTTTTCTGGGGAACATCCCATATTCAAACCAGAACACTCCTCTTCAGATTACACCCAGTCTGTTTTGGGTTTCTGAAGAATTTCTTAACATTTCTGGCTCACTTACATATAGTTTGTCCCTTCCTTCCTTCCTTCCTTCCTTCCTTCCTTCCTTCCTTCCTTCCTTCCTTCCTTCCTTCCTTCCTTCCTTCCTCTTTTTTGTGGTACTGGGGATTGAACCAGTGGTTCATCATTGAACCCAGTGGTCCAGGCATTCTCTGAGCTACACCCCTAGGCCTATTTTATTTTTGAATCAGAGTCTCACTGAGTTGCTGAGGCTAGTCTTAAACCTGTGATCCTCCTGCCCTAGCCTCTCACACTTGGCTTCTTTCTTGTGCCATCACACTTGGCTTCTTTTGTTGTTTCTGAGAATGGTTATGTATTTATTTGACTTCCTTTAAATATCTTTGTTTTAGTTTTTTAGGTCTTTGGGTGGGAAGAAAGATAGCTGTATGACTTGAGACTAGAAAAGCACATCTCTCCTTTCCTAGGGTTTGTTCTCAAAGGGCCTCATAGTCCTCCTTCAGCCCCTAAACCTCCTTCACACGAGTGCAAGACTGTCTTCTTTGGGGAAGGATTCCAAACCCCTCATCAGAGCACAGTTTAGGGGCTTTGAACCCCTTGGGTATTTTTCTTAGAGTTTATTTTAACCTTCATTCTTCCTCCTACATCCTCAGCTCTTCTCTCTGGGGTCAAGAGCCTCCCAGTTCTCTGGTTTCCTCTTTGGAAAATACACTGGAGGTTTTGTTCCCATGAGAAGGCTGGGATGAAAATCTGGTTCCTAGGATGACTCCACAGCTATTTAACCAATTACCAGGAGCTTATGCAATGTTCTCACTGTCCCTGGGCCTGTGCCAGTAAACTTTTCCTGCTTACGAGAGAAAGCCCAAATGCCTCATTCTGTAATCAAAGCTACCCAGCATCCACAGCTTTAGCCTTATCTCAGGCTGCAGAGAGTCAGGGGAACAGAGAGATTAGGTGTGAGGATCTGCAGCCAGATCTCCCTGCTTCAAGGCAACACTTTCTGTGAGACCTTGTGCAAGTGACTTAACTTTCTGTGCCTCTGTTTCCTTCTTTGTACAGTGGCAAGTGATAGAGTAGTGTGTATCTCAAAGGGTTTTAGGAAGATTAAATGAACTGGTGAATGAAAAGGGCTTGGAACAGTGCCTGTTCTCTGCTGATATTAGCTACTATCCTTAACCCCTCACTTCCCCAAACAGACCCTCCTCTCCAGTTCGACTGGACCACTTCCTCCTCTCCTCTCCAGCTCTGAAGCTTCTTTTGTCCAGAGTCTTCAGGAGCACAGGTTAAATCTTCCTCTCATTTCTCGTTTCCCTTTACCTCCTTCTTTTCCTTTTTCTATTAACAGTGATAGCTACCATCTTTGAAACAAGCTACATGCTAGCTACTTTCCAATTATTATTTTTTTCAACCTTCACAATGACCCTGAAAGGAGGCTGGTGACATTACTCCTATTTTATAGATAAGGAAAGTCAGCCGTAAGGAAGGCAGTAAGTGGTTTGAGTCACTCAACATTTTTCAAAGGCAGAGCTGAGAGTCCAATGGTGTCCTTCTGACCATGTCCCTGCCTTGTTACACAGCCATAGTTCCCTGTCCCAACCTGTAAAGTCGTTGTCTTACTCTCTTTTGTGTTGCTGTAACAGAATGTTATCGACTGGGAAATTTATAAATAATAGAAGTTTATTGTCTCATGGTTCTGAGAGCTGGAAGTCCAAGGTTGAGAGGATATATTCAGTGAGGGTCATCTTGTTGTGTCATAGAAGAAGGCATCATATGGGTGGTGGGGGAGGAAGAGGGGGGTAAATTGCTTTTATAGTAAACCCACGCCTGTGATAACAGTGCCAATCTATTTATGAGGACAGAACACTCATCATCTAAATACCTCCCATTAGGCCTTCCCCCCAACACTGTAGCACTCCAACACATGAACTTTGGGGGACTTGTTACAACCACAGCTGCTATGCTTGGGCTCCTCCATGTTGTGAATTATATCATTGACAATATCTTTGGTTGCAAGTGATGCAAAATACAACTCGAGCTGGGTTGGATTAAACTACAACTGGAGTTTGTTCATAAAAATGAAACATCTAGAATAAGACAGGCTTCCAGGAAGGTGGTCCAGTGCTCACGAATATCCCAGGATCCACTTATCACTACTTTCTCTGTCTGCCTCCCCCATGGTTCTGGTCTGAGCTTATGGTGGCCTCGGGATACTGTGCACAGCAGTGTAGGGGTCTTCCATTAGATTCCCTCTAGCTCCTGATATGAGGGTGAGAATAAATAGGTGATTTGGGAAGTAATCCCAGAAATCACTAATAGGGAAATGGGAGACTAACATAGGAAAAGAAACAGCCATAAAGTGTTATCTACAGCCTGGCGTGGTGGTGCATGCCTGTAATCCCAGTACTTGGGAGGTTGAGACAGGAAGATTGCAGGTACCAGGTCAGCCTCAGGAGCTAAGCAAAACTTTCAACAACTTAGAGAGACCCTGTTTCAAAAAATAAAACATAAGCCGGGCGTGGTGGCGCACGCTTGTAATCCCAGCATTCGGGAGGCTGAGACCAGAGGATCCGGGTTCGCGGCCAGCCTCAGCTACCTAGTGAGGCACTCTGCAACTTAGTGAGACTCGGTTTCAAAATAAAGAATAAAAAAATAGGGCTGGGGGTATAGCTCGGAGGTAGAATGCCCCTGAGTTCAATCCCCAGTA
>PVLC010000355.1:139049-200851 GCA_004027655.1 Graphiurus murinus | reverse complement strand
TAAAATAAAATAAAACATAAAATAGGGCTGTGGGTGTGGCTCAGAGGTAGAATGTCCCTGGGTTCAATACCCAGTACCACCATCACCAAAAAAAAAAAAAGTTATCTAGAAAATTACCTCAAATTTGGGAGAACAATGTAGAACCATGTGTCAGAATTACTCCCACCAAGTGGCACTGGGCACTTCTGGCCTGCCTCCAGAGCAGGTGGAGAAGGCTCCAGCCACCAGAGAAAGCCTCAGACCCAAAATCAAAAAGGGTGGAGGAGCTGGACAGGAGGCTGAGACAGGAGGATCCGGGTTTACGGTCAGCCTCAGCTATTTAGTGAGTCCCTCTGCAACTTAGTGAGACCCTGTTTCAAAATAAAGAATAAAAAATAGGACTGGGGGTGTAGCTTGGAGGTAGAATGCCCCGAGTTCAATCCCCAGTACCACACACACACAAAAAGGGTGAAGGGAGTAAGAATTGGAGGAGGGATGGGAAGTGGGGTGAGGTACCAGGGCATCCATTACCCTGTGCATGCTCCTCTGCTCCAGCCCCTGGGATAGGGAGCAATCTTGCCCACAGATGGCTTGGGCTTGCCTCTGGTCTGCCCTGCAGAGATCCTGTGCCTGTACCTGAACCAAGCCCTGTGTCCAGGGGAACACTGCCTGATGCTTCCGTCACCCACCACTGTGCAGGAGATGGGGCTGTGTGGATCGGCTAAGGCCAGCCAGGCCTGCCTGGTGCTGGAGGTGGCCAGTGCCACCGGAACTGGATGATAGCTGCCCTGGAACACTGGGAGGGGTGGGAAGGATGCTGGGGAGTCAGAGGCAATGTCCATCACAGAAGTGCTCCCTAAAACAAAAGGGGACCATGGAATGAAAATGAAGCTCCAACAAGAAGGGGCTGGGGCCGGGCGTGGTGGCTCACGCTTGTAATCCAAGCATTCGGGAGGCTGAGACCGGAGGATCCGGGTTCGCGGCCAGCCTCAGCTACCTAGTGAGGCACTCCGCAACTTAGTGAGACTCGGTTTCAAAATAAAGAATAAAAAATAGGGCTGGGGGTGTAGCTCGGAGGTAGAATGCCCCTGAGTTCAATCCCCAGTACTGCAAAAAGAAAAAAGAAAAAAAAGAAGGGGCTGGGGACTGGGAGAGGACTTGGGCTGTCACTTAGTTTCACCCACGTGGGCTGCTGCCCACTCTCCTCCTCTGTCTTTCAACGTGACATTTGATCTCAGCTTGTATACCTACAACAAAGGGGCTCCTGAGCCCGCCAATCAACCCACAGTGATTCTAGAGATGCCTGCAACCACTAGAAGTCCCTCTTCATAAAGGGCTGGAACACTCTGTCCTGTGCCTTCTCCCATTAGGCCCAGCCTGCCCCCTGGGGTATTCAGGACACATCTGCTTCATGTGCCCTCAATCTGAGTCCAAAAAGGATGTGTAAACAGTGATTACATCTCCCTAGGACTGGAACAAACTGACAACTCCCAGGCCTATTGCCACAGAGACAGTGGTCACAGAAGGGCCCCAACGTCTGGCATGGGGAGCCGGGGAGCCCTGGGGCAGGCATTTCGGAGCTGGTTGGGGCACCCAATGAATTTCTTCCTTGGAAGATTTGTCCAGCCTCCAGGTCAGTCACAGTTTACTGCTCAGAAACAAATGACCCCTGTCACAGGGAGGAGCACAGCTCCCTCGTGGAAGTGTTTATTCAGAGGAAGTAACCTCCCCAGCGGACAAACACTCCCTCCTCCCGCCCCATCAGCTCTGAAGTGCTGGGCCACGTGCCCCATGGCTTCAGTTTCTGAATCTAGGCTACTCTCATCTGGCCATGTACATCAACCCAGTTCTGTTCCTGACCCCCATGACCCAAGAGGTCTGTAAAGGGTGAGGCAATGCACGATAGTGGGGAGAGTGTCCTCCAGGGAATCTTGCTCTGCTGGGATAAGTGACTCTGGCAACCAGAGCCTCAGTTTCCCCTACCTGAAAACTGAAAGGAGGAGCTACTCTGGGGATGGGGAAGCTGAGAGCATCCAGTAGTTCTTAACAGGTGTGTGTATTGCAGTGCTTTATCAGTGAATGTGCTAAGACTGCATCTAGCAATCCTGAAGCTCTGACGACACCAAATGGTAGCTCTGTTGCTGTGGAAACGTGCCTGCCTTTGTCCCAGGAGTCCTCACCTGCTGGCCAGATAGGCTAGTGGTCCTGCACACTATAGTTTTCAGCCCCTCACTTCAACTTTTATAGAGGACTGTAGTTCTGTCTTCGCCTCCCCCTGCTTGGGAACTGTCCTGCCCCCCTTCATGTATCTGTCCTAGCTGGATTATCACCTATCCCTGGGCCTCCATGACCTCTTGACCTAAGCTTGGTTAGACAGCTGACACACAGAGAGAAGCAGAGCCTATTTGAGCTCTTGGTCCAGGTGTTCTCCAGCCTCATCTGTCCCACAGTCCAGTGGCACCAGTCATCCTTAGGATATGGGAGGGGCAGCCCATTTCCCCAGCCTCTCCTGAGGTCCATCTGGTTGGATTTGGAGGGGACACTTAACCAGAGGAAGTGAATCCAGAAGTCAGACTGATCCAGCATCTAGAACTGGAACAGCCAGGGTCAGATGCCTGCAAGCGCAGAACTTGCAAGGCAAGTGGATAGAGCTTCCGAGGAGACATGAAAAGCCTTAAGTAGCAGAGAAGTCAGATTCTGGAGCCTAAGGAAGCCAGTGTGGAGGCAGGAGGGAGGTTGGGAGAGGGCCCCCATGCTCTGATTGGCTTCTTTCTTTCAGTTCCTACTCCCTCAAATCCTATACCTCTTGCCCTCGGGCACCTTGAGATACCCCTGCATCTATCTGGAAGAGCTTTGCTGGAGCCACTTTGCCAGGGCTCCTGTTCCTTCAACACAGCTCAACATGGAGAGCCCATGATCACCACAGGGGGTGCTGGTCAGTGGTTCCCTGCTATGACTCTGTCTTCTTTGAAAATTGAGATATAATCCACATTCAGAAAATTCACCGTTTTAAAGTGTGCAATTGAGTGTTTCTTGGTGTATTCACAGAGTGAATATTTTATTTTGAAACAAGGTCTTACTAAGTTGTGTAGGGCCTTGCTAAGTTACTAAGGCTGGCTGCAAACCTGCAATCCTCCTATCTCAACCTCCCAACTACTGGGATTACAGGCGTGCACCACCATGCCTGGTTTATTTCTTTTTATAACTGAACAGTATTTACATTTTGTTTGCCCATTCATCAGCTGATGGACATTGGGGTTGTTTCTACCCCTCATCTATTGTGAGTACTACTGCTGTGAGGATTTGTGTAGAACTATTTATTGGAGTGCCTGTTTTCAATTCTTTTGGGTATGTATCTAGAAGTAGAATTGCTGGGCCCTATAGTAATTCTATGTTTCACTCTTTGAAGAATGGCCAAGCTGTTGTCTATAGTGGCTGCCTTGTTTTGTATTTCCTAAAACATTGTTTAGGGTGCTCATTTCACCACTCTCCCCAACCTAAGTGGGTGTGAAGTGGTGTCTCATTGTGGTTTTGATTTGCATACCCCTAATGACTAGGGGACATTCTCACATACCTATTGACCATTTGTATACCTTCTTTGGAGGAATGGTTATTCAGATCCTTTGCCCATTTGAAAAAATTTAGTTATTCATCTTTTATTAATGAGTTTAATAGTGCCTTATATATTGTGGATACAGGTCCCTTATCAGATGTATGATTTGCAAATAATTTCTCCCATTCCATGGGTTTTTTTTTTTTTTTACTTTGTTGATAATATGCTTTAAAACACAAAGAATGCCAGGCATGGTGGCGCAAGCTTGTAATCTCAGTATTTGGAAGGCTGAGACAGGAGGATTATCCAGCCTCAGCTACTTAGAGAGAACCTCCACAGCTACTTAGTGAGACCCTGTTTCAAAAATAAAGAATAAAAAAATAGAGTTGGGAGTGTAGCTCAGAGGTAGAATATACCTCAGTTCAATCCCCAGTACCGTAAAAAAAAAAAGGATTTTAATTTTTATGAAGCCCCATTTGCCTACTTTTCACTGTTGGGCTTTTGGTATCCTACCTAAGATATCTATCTTTTCCCTCAGTTCAAATTCTTTCCATCTGCTGAGTTCCGATTCTGCCTGATATTTGTAAATGTCTGCTGCTTGCATCTTGAGTGAGTCTATCTCAGATAATAAATTCTCCAGAGAAAGTGATGAATTCACACACACACACACACACACACACACAGACACACACACACACACACACCCAGACACATACACACGTCCACATTATACAATAAATTAAAGCTTTTAATGAGGAGAGTGATAACAACCCAGGGGTCAGTAAGTTCTCCCTTGGGTCTAACCTCATATTGCAGAACTCATTCTGAAGAGGACTTTGTTATGAAAGACCCAGAGAGAGAGGAGACCCTGGCACACAGCAGAGGGGAGCTAGTGCTGATACCCTTCTTGGAGCAAGACCACCAGTAGCAAGCATTTCCACTAAGCCTGGCTTTCCACCAAGTCCAGGGCAGCACTTTGTGCTGGGACGGTTGGCACGGCCTGTCCCACTCCAAGAGAGAAAAGGATGATGGCTGTACAGGATCTAGTCCCTGGTGCTGTCTGCTCAGGCTCAGGGTGGTGACCCAGGCAGGGTGAGCAGAAAGCAGGCATGAGGAAGGCACGGGCTCAGCTCCTTCTCCCCAAGATGCTATGTGAGCTGCAGCTTCTTTTGGTCAGCCGACTTGAAGCTGAGCTCTGTAGGAAGCCTGACTCTGGACATCTTCCCAAGCCAAATGTGGCACATCTTTGGCCATTGGACAGGAGCCACAGTGGACCAGCCTCGGATTCCAGGCCGCCTGCACCTCTGGGCTTTGGCTGAACTCATGCATATTCTGTCTGTGATCATTGAGAGAGCTCCCACCACGTCTGTGCTGGACTCCACGGCACCCTAGGCCCTGAGCCTCACACTCTGGAGTTTGGGTTGGTGTTTCAGTTCAATGTCCCTGCTCAAGGCTAAGGAAAGAACATAGGCTCTGAATGCTGCTTTGCCACTTACCCAAGTGTGACTGTGGGCAAGTCACTTACCGCCTGGGAACATCTCTCACATTTGCAATAATGACGTGACTGGTGTCACAGGTGACCATGAGGGCAACTAAAGAAAGGTACATGCATCAGCCAGAGTTCTCCAGAGAAACAAAGAAAATTGGATATAGATAGGTAGATGGTGGATACATGACAGATAGATGATAGATAGATAGATAGATAGATAGATAGATAGATAATTTATTATGGGACTTGGCTCACAGATTATGGAGGCTGAGAATTCCCATGATATGCCATCTGTAAACCAGAGAACCAGGGAAGCCAGTGGCATGACTCTCCAGGACTCTAGGTCTGAGACTCTGGAGGATTCTGGTCTGAGTCTTGGAGAGATTCTGACAACCTGGAGCTCCGATGTCCTAGCTCCAGAAGAGGGAGAAAGGTCATCCTTCCTCTACACTTTTGTTCTATTGGGCCCTCAATAGGTGGGTGATGCCCCACATTGGTGAGGGTGGATCTGCTTTATTCAGTCTGCTAATCTCTTCTGGGAGTGTCTTCACAGACATACTCAGCAATAACGGTTTATCAGCGGTCTGAGTATCCCTCAATACAGCCAACTGGACATCTAATGTTAACCATCACAGTACATAAGTATCCAGGGAAAGGCACAACTGATATCATGGGCGTGATAAATGAGAAATGTCATTAACTACAGAGTCAACTCTCTGATCTGACTTCTATCTCATCTTTACTGAATCAGCACCCGAGCCCAGATATCTCTCCCGACAACTTGACTAGCCAGTGGGTCCCAGACACATTCACTTGGGGTCTCAAGGGACCCCAAACTCAGAACTCCCATGCTGAATTCATCTCTTGTGAAAACTTGCCTCTCTTCCCAGGTTTATAGTCTCAGTGAGGTCTTACCATCCAGTCAGTCACCCAAGTCAGAAAGCTAAAGCTAGGTGTCCTCCTAGAACTTTGCTTTTCAAATTCCCCATAACCAGTCGGTTGGCAGAGCCTCCTCAGCATCTCCAAGTCCCATCCTGCTTGCTCTGGCCCATGGCTCATGTGCACTGAAGGTTCTACAGGGCTCACTGGACATTTGCACATCATACACTACCCCCTTTCACATCCCCTAGCATCACTCTGGTGCCAACTCTTGCCTCCCCCACTTCCCTAGGCTGCTCTCTTGAAGGTTTCCAGTGACCTCCATGGTGCTAAATCCAATGGTCAATTCCTGGTCTTCATCTTCCCTAAGCCATTGGCAGTATTTGACACATGGACTCTCCTCCTGAGACGTGCCTTCACTTGCTGTTGAGGACACATCCTCTGTCTGATCTCCCTACGGCCCCCAGGCTGCTTCTCTTCAGTCTCTCTTGCTGAGGATCTTGTTCACCCTCATTTCTCTACCTCCTAAATGTTGGAGTTTCCTAGAACTTAGTTCTGGGGGAGGGGGCAGGAGTACTGGGGATTGAGTCCAGGGGCATTTTACCAAGCTACTCTGCCAGCCCATTTTATTTTTTGTTTTAAAACAGGGTCTCACTAGGTTGTTAAGAGTCTTGCTAAGTTGCTGAGGCTGACTTTGAACCTACAATTTTCCCGTCATAGCCTCACAAGTATTGGGATTACAGACGTGTGCCGCCACGTCAGGCTTAGAACTTAGTTCTTACCTTCTTATTTTCTACCTATTTTGTTATCCACCATGTCCAGCTTCCCTGAACATTTTCAATCTGCAGTTGATTGAATTCACAGATGTGAAACTCATGGATATGAGACAGGCTGGTGGTTCTTACCCCACAAGAATCTCATGCCGTCCCACAGATCTAAATACTATCTACCTGTTTGTGATAGTCAGCTTTCCATCAAAAATGTGAGATAAACAAAGTTAAGGGAGGAAAAGTTTCAGAGGTTTCAGTTCATGATCACTTGGTTCTGTTGCCCTGGACCTGTGATGAGGCAGAATCATGGTAGGAGGATATGGTAGAGCAAAGCTTCTCATCTCACAGTGGCCAGGAAGCAAAGAGAAAGAAAGAGGGGTGGGTCCCAATATCCTCTTCAAGAACACCCCCCAATGGCCTAACTTCCTCCCACTAGGCCTCACCTTTTAAAGGCCCACCACCTCCCAGCAGGCTGGCAATGAAGACTTCAAAACATGGTCTTTGGAGGACACTTATCCAAGCCACAGCATGGTTGGCAATTATAGCTCTAGTCCAGACTGCTCTCTCTCTAGTTTGTGTATCTAACTGCCTACTCAGTACCTCTCTGAGACTAACAGACATCTCAGATGCACAGTTTCCAAAGCCAAACTCTCATCTTTCCTCCAGTCTGCTCTCCTGTAGCCCTCTTCCCCACCTCAGTCAGTGGCAGCTCTGTTTATCCGGTTGCTTAGAAAAAAGTGGGGAAAAGATGAAAACAAAAAACATCATGGCATTGACACCAGTGCTCCACAAGGAACCTGCAGAGCTCTGGTCGGCTCTGCTTACAGAACAAAGCCAGAATCTAGCCACTCCTCACCTCCTTGCCATTGTCTTGCCTGGATGCCCATGGTGACTGCCAACCAGCATCCATACTTCCATCCTGCCTGCTTCTAGGGTAGAAAGGCTCCTGTCACCCACTCAGAACCTTCCAGGGCCTCTCCAACTCACTCCCAGGAAAAGCCACAGTCTTTACGATCACCCACAAAGCTCTATGAATGCCCATCTCTTTCCACTGGGTCATGCAGGTCCTAATCAGTGTCCCTTGAACATGCCTCATCCTCTTCCACCTTGAAGCCTTTGAACGTCTCAGATTCCTGTCCTGGAGTACCCTCCCCCTGATGCTCCAGCCCCACTCCCTCCTGCCATTCAGGCCCTCCCTGACTGCCCCATCACACGTACCAGCCGCTGACTTTCCTACTTTGTTGGTTTCTCCTTAGCCCTCATCACTTTCTAACATGCTTTTTATCTTACTTATTTGCTTGTGTTATTGTGTAAACCCCTCCAGTAGAATGTAAGTTTGCTGAGGGCAAGAATTTTTGTACATAACATTGACTGTTTTACTTCTGGTATTTGGAATGGTACTTGCACAAGGCAGGTTCTTGGTAAATTTTTGGTAAAAAACAAAACAAAAACCCTTTTCTCTGGTCTCCTGCTTGCTGGGCCCTCCCTCCCAGCCCATGCTCCGCACTGCAGCCAGAGAGCCCTGTCAGAAGCACATGTTAGGCATGCTGCTTCCTCCCTTAGCACCCCATTTCCCAGCCCCAACTCTCTGAGATCAGTCATGGTCTGGGCCCTGCCCATCTTTTTAAGTCATGTCTTCCTGCTCTACCCTGAACTTTATAAATTTAAACACATACACACACACACACACACCCTCTTCCCAGTCTGAATTGACAAGGTCCTGGACAAACTATCCACCGTGTTGTCCTTACACAAAATACTAAATCTTTCAGAGAGTGGGGGTTGTGGAGAGCTGAAGGACTCTCTATCCATCAGGCTGAGTTAAGCTGGAGGCTCCTGCAAGGAGCTGCCCCTTCCCAAACTCCACCCTGAGACTCAGAGAAGTGCCACTTCTGTGGGGCCAGGAGAGAGGCTGACGTGCTTCTGCCGCTGTCCTTCGCTCTGTTTCCAATGCTTCTCCCTAGTAGCCACATCTCAGAGCTGATCAATCAGGGATGCTGGATTAACTAGAGTTGCCGGGAGGCTGGGCGTGGGGGCTGGCAAGAGCTTAATAATCTACCTGTGCTGATGGGGTGGGCGCCACCTGAGTGGAGAGTGGCCAGACGAGTTCCTCATTTGCTGAAACTTGGCTCTGTGGTTTGGGGAGTCAGATGGCAGAGACCAATCCCAAGTTAATACAGTGGCACACAGTCCATTCACTCAGTGGGGAACAAAGGAAAAAAGAGGGTGGGGTGGAGAGGGGGAAGAATTCAGTTCTGAGGGGCACGTGGAGACTCAATAGAAAAGATAACACTCCTCTATCTGTGTCAGTTGAAGCATGAATTTTGAACTTAGGAAGAGTTAACAATAGAGATGTAAATTATCTATCCACCCATTTCTCTTTCTGTATTAGAATCAGAATCCTTATTGTTAGATGGGCACATTAAGCCTGGAATGAAAGTCTACATCTCCCACATTCCCTTACAATTAACTATGGCTATGCAACTATATCCTGGCTACCAAGTTATCAAGACATACAGATGGAGTTCCAGCAGCCATCTTGGACTGTGAGGTGACTTGGAGGACAGAAGCCGGTGCATAGGATTTGGAACAGAAAGCTAGGAACTTGAGTCCTTGGTGATGTATACAACTTCTACACTGGCACTGGAGACCTATCTTCTTGTTACTTTCATATAGGAGATAAGTAAACTTCTGTGTCATTTAGGATATAATTAGGTCGAAGTTTTCTCCTATATGCAAATGGACCTATTTATAATTGATAAGAGAATTATGATAGCTTTTATCCTAAAGATATCCCTAGAACCTGTGACTGTTTCCTTGTAGGAAGGGATCTCTGCTGATATAATTAAGGCTTTTAAGGTGGAATCATTCTGGGTTACCTATGTTGCCCTTAATTCAATGACAAAGGTCTTTTTAGGAGACACACAGAGAATAGACACAAAGTAGAAGAGATGATGTGACCACAGAGGCTGATTGATGTGGCCACAAGTCAAAGAATGTTGACAACTACGAAGGAGCCCTGTTCAGGTTGGGCAGAGGACAGCCTGCAGAGGAGGAAAGCAAGGTAGTTACAGGATAAGGTGAGCAGCAGTGTCAGTTACTGCTCAGGTCAGAGCTGAGATGTGGATCAGAGAGGGTGAAGTAGACTATCCTCAAATCATTTTCAGTGGAGCAGGGGAAGTTGGAGTGAGGAGAAGAAGGTTGGATTGGGAATGAGTGTGTGTGTGTGTGTGTGTGTGTGTGTGTGTGTGTGTGTGTAGGAAACCTGTACATGTCTGGTTGTAAAGTGATAGAATGGCTAGAGAAAACAGAAGGATTTTGTTTAGCTGCTAGAGAGTCAAGGATGCTCAATTGCTGATGAGGAGACAGAAGAGAGGGGAAGGATCAAAGAAACAGGATGATTAAAAAAGATAAGGGTTCCCAAGTCCTGAATCCCAAGACAAGTAAGTAAAAAAGATTTGTAGAAAGATGCTGAGGGACTATCCATCCAGTGGCTTCTAGATTCTGATATGAAAGGCAAGATCACCTGCCCAAACAGATGAAAAGGTAGTAGGATAGAAGGTTGTGAGAAAAAAAAGTAGAAAGATCTTAAATAGCCTTTGAGAAGCATACAGAGAGAGCTGAAGGCTTTCTGAACTCTGATATGAGCAAGTAGAAACTGGAAACCAAGAATGTGGTGGCCCTGGCCTGAGTGATTGTGTAAAAGCTTCTGAAGTTCCTGACGACCCAAGGCCAATCCAGAGAAGATGGACGACAAATGAATTGACACTGTAAAGTTCCCAGGAAAGTGGGACACCAGACCAATAGGACTAGTGGGGTGCTGATAAAAGTGATTGACCAGATAAGGTGGATATGGAAAGAAGGAAAAATGGGAGGAAGGGAAGCTAGGAGACAGATCTGGAAGGGGAAGGGTTAGGCTCAAAGAGAGATGTTTGCATTTTTCAATGTCAGAAGTGGAGCAGTTCTGAGTGACCAAGCCCAGAGTATAGCCAAGGGAAGTTGGAGGACTGGAGTTCAGTGGAAGTGACAATTCCTGGAGATGAAGCGATTAAGGAACTGAGAGAGTAGAATGGTGATGGGTCATCATTTAATTTATTATCCACTTTTGAGAGTAAACAGATGCATTATTAATTTAGCATCCACTCTGAATAACAGGCTAAGTTTACATGGTCCTAAGCAAACCATAAAGTTATCCTAGTGCTTAGTCGCTCGGACTGCTGGCAGGCCTCAGGATAGAGGAAAAGATAGCACCTCGGCATGAAGTCATCAGGGGTGGGGGACTTGCAGGTGGCTGAGCAGAGAGTGAGAGAAGGTGGTGTGGCCCAGAATGGACAAGAGGGTTGGCTTGATCTGTATTGGGCTGCTATTACAGAAAACCACAGACTGGGCAATTTTTAAAGGACAGAAACTTACTTCCTCACTGTTCTGGAGTCTGGGGAGTCCAAGATCAAAGTGGCACAGTCTGGCCAGGGACTTGCTGCGTCATCCCATGGTGGAGGGCGGAGAGCAAGGCTCCGAGCTGGCTTTTATAACAAGCCCACTCCCTATACAATGCCAGCTATCCGTTCATGAGGCCCTAATGACCTAATCATGTTTATGTGTTTGGGTTCTGTGGTGCGGGGGATGAAACTGGAGCTTGTGCACACCAGGCAGGCATTCTACCACTGAGCTTCCCAACACTGCTGTATTGGAGATTAGATTTCCAACAGATGGACTTTGGGGGTACATTCGACCCGTAGTCGAGGATGTGGCTACTCAGTCACATTGTCTGTCCTTGCTAGAGTGCCCCTTGCATTTCTACAATCCTCTGGGTCTCTGAGTTGTTCTAGAATGGATCCAAAAGTCTCCTGTCTGTAAGTCTACAAACCACAAAGGCTTTGAGTTTATCCATTGGCTCCTTAAGTAAACAGAGGCCTCCCTGGCCCAGCGCTGGGTTAGGCAGAGGAGATTAAGCGCTCCTAGAGGGGCTTATGGTCCAGTGGTGGTGCTGGGTGGAGATCAGTGTGGGGAAGGGAGGACTGGTCCTTTCATGAATGTTGTAATTCCACATGTACCCCAGAGTCAAGGATAGGAGGGAGAGTACTTAATGGGTGTGTGTGTGTGAGGGCATAGGGTGTGATCAGGAAAGATTAAGTCATTTTTTCAGTAGGATCTTAAAGGGTGAGAGGAGACTACAGGAAGACCAAGGAGGCTCTTTTGGGAGAGAAACAGCCTATGTAAAAGCACGGGGGCCAGGAAGGTGCTGCGCCTGGGTAGAGGTCAGTCATCTCACTCTGCTAGAGGGTGAGGTGCACATGTGCCTCAGGGCTAGGGAGCAGGATGCACCTGCAATTTGGGTAGAAAAGTGGTCAGGAGTCAGAAATGGATAGGGCCTTGAATGCCATGCTCAGGGGGGAATTTGGACTTCATCCAGGGGCCTCCATGGAAAGAGTATAGTAGGAAGGAGGGCCAGGGGTGAGTGACAAGACAAATTCTCTGTTCCCCTTCTCTTCTTCCTCTTCTTCTGTTTCTTTTTCTTTTTCTTTTTCTTTTTTTTGTCTTTGTTTCCTTTGTCTTTTTTGCTATTGGGGATCAAACCCAGAGCAGTGTGCATGCAATATCAGTGCTTTACCACTGAGCTACATCCTAGCCCTTCCCTTCCTTTTTTTTTTTTGCTTTGTTTTGTTTTGGTTTTTGGGGGTTTTTTTTGTTTTTGTTTTGTTTTTCTTTGTTTTGTTTTTTTTTTTTTGCGGTACTGGGGATTGAACCCAGGGGCATTCTACCTCCAAGCTACACCCCCACTCCTATTTTTTATTCTTTATTTTGAAACAGGGACTCACTAAGTTGTGGAGGACCTCACTAAGTAGCTGAGGCTAGCTGCGAACCTGGATCCTCCAGTCTCAGCCTCCCAAGTACTGGGGATTACAAGTGTGGGCCACCACACCTGGCTCAAAGCTGAGTATCTTAATCTCCAAACAGATGGATTCCAGAAAGATCACCCCTGTGCTATTCTCCACAGGAGGACATGTTCACATTTTGATCCCTGGAGTGAGTGAGTGACCAGGGACGCTTGAAAACCCAGGGTTCCTTCAAAGTCAAGGCTAGATGCAAGGCTGTTAGCAAACTGTACATGGCATGCTTTTTTTTTTTCCCCTTAGAAAAGTGGATGTGAAATTGGAAGAAGAGGAGGAAGTGACTGTCACCCCTGGTTCCAGTGGAGGAAGGGTCCTTCCTGGCCCCACCGCTTTTCTGAGGATGGCTCCTTGGGAGCAGGGAGCTTACTAGGCCTCTTCTTGTGACTTCCAGGAGCCAGAGGTTTAGGGGATCTGCAGGCTTGCCCAGGCCACGCATAACTTAGACCCCTGACATCCAGTCTGTGTCCGTCAGGGACATCTCATGTCATCCAGCAAACAAAAAACCAAGTAAATGCTCTTGGAGGGGCCTCAGAGCATCCCTTCTCTGGCATCCTGGGATTCAAGTAACAATGGGAAGATATCATTCACAAGAAACATCTCAGGCAGGAGGCATCTAGGAAGGAGACAGTCTCCAAGGACCCAGGCACTTCCTGCAGTTCACATGCATGCAGTGGCAGGCTGAGGTTTAGCTCAGGCTCCAGATCTACTCACCTGTCTAAAAGGGCCTGGAGTGGTAGGGCTGCCCTATGGTTTCACCATCTGTGTTCTGCAAGACCTCTGGGGTGAGTGGGGATGAAATCCAGCTAGTGTTCTCCAAGCTGTGTGCTCCAGAAGATGGGGGCTACATCTATGGGAAGAGGTAGTTTTCATGTGTGTGCAAGCATGAGTGTGCATGCACACCTGCAAAGAGGCCATATAATCAAGATTTCAGCCCTCTGGTGGTGGTGCAGCCTCTTGTCTAATTCTACACAGGGTCACCACATAGATTAGGGAGTGCTCTAGAAGGATGGACAGAAGGCTGAGATGGCAAATAATTTTCACCTGGGGGGGTCAACTCCGGCTTCTGTTAGTGGCTATCTGGGCAATGCATTGAGGAGGAAGCTAAAGTCAAGGTCTGGACAGAAGATCTTAGTTCCCTGATGCCAGTCCCCAGTGGGGGAGGGAACAGTGGTGCTGGTAAGGAGAGTATTTGCCATTTTGCTCTCTCTGCTGTAAACTGACACCTTCTGTGTCAACACAGTCCAAAGACACCCATTGCCCCAGCCAGGGCCCAGAGGGGAGGGAATGAAAGCCTCTCTAGTATGTGTTCTGCTGTTTATTCTTGATACAGGGAGTGAAGGCAGGCTCAAGAAGGCTGGAGATACCCCTGCAGTGTAGATCACCAAGAGATGTTCTTCAGAGAAATAAGTAGCATCACTTTGCACCGGAGTGTGAAGCCATGTCTTCTCCCTCTGCTCACCTCTGCCTTAGAGGCCCAAATGGAAGGCTGATTCCCTCACAAAGGCCCTCAGCTCCCTCTTCTTTCTCAAGTTTCTCCTCCTCTGAGCTCCAAGCTCTTAGTCTGAAATGCCATCAAGTACCAATCAGACTCTTGGCCTGAGCGACTTTAGAGGCAGACACTTCCCTGCTCCCTCTTCCCCCATCTCTGCAGATAGACTGAATATTACTCTTCCTGAAATGACCAACACCATTCCTCGCTGCTGCATGACTGCTTGCTCATGGCTGGTGAAGTGCCATCCTGTTTGCATCCTCCTTTGACTCTGTTTGTCACTGGAGAGGTGGGTAGGGATATAATAGACATTCTCATGTGTTCCTGGGCAAACCAGAGTCCTGCCCCAGGTCACTTGACCAGGTTCTCCAAATTCTGTCTCCTTTGCCCCATTCTGGAGACCATGAAGTGGATGGAGTCACAGGACAAGGAAGGGGACAGGAGCTGGAGCCTCACCCGGGAGACTCCCTCCCACCTCCAGGTGTGAGGTCAACACACAGGGCCAGGGCTGCCATACCGGGAGTCTGCCAGACTAGCACCTATGCAAGAGGTGGGATGTGCTTAGGAGCAGGTGACTTAGCTCTCTGGATTCCTGGGTGACCCTCACAAGTCCCTTTCCTTGTCTGGGTCAGGGTGCCTTGTTCTTTGTAAAGTGAGTGCTTGGGCTATGACCTTTGACATTTTCTATGCACGGCTTCTTTAGTATGTCTATGATAGGGTAGAAAGGTACAGAGTTTGGGCCTGGCCCAGTCTTCTGTCCTCTGATATCTATCTGGTCACTCATACCCACTACTCCCATCCCACAGAACATGTGGTGTCAGGGGCTTCTGGAGCTGCTCTTGAGGCACACTGCCTGTGACTTGCTCACATCTATTGATCATCTACTGGGTTCAGAGCTCTCGTGTTGAGCGGGTGTGTTGTGACCACAGGAGGGAGAAGAGTGCAAGACCAAAGAAGCCATTTAGAGGCAGAAACCACCAGTGGGATCACCGGGTGTGCCAAGCACCCTCATGGCATCAAATCGCTCTGGAAGACAGAGAAGGTATCTTTCTAAGTAGACATGAGGCTCTTGTGTTCTATCACTATCTATTTATTGCCTTGAAGTTACCAACTTGACCCCTAAAGGAATTTGGATTTGCAACCTACAATAGGAAAAAATTTCGGCTTTTAATATAACAGGACAACCTTTATCCAGAGGTGGGAGGGCAGAGATAGAAAGCTCTAGGATGGGGCTGGGTACTTTGGGGTCTTTTCTGGGCTCCCCAACTCTCTACTTGTGCAATTGGAAAACAGCAGCTCTCTGAAAAGGCCGTTTTCTTTGGCAAATCTAGGAAAAGTCTAGATTGGCGATTCCAAATCTTACTCCCACCTTTGGAAGCAAAGACAGGAGCAAAGTTCCAGAGAGAACATCAAATATTACTTAGTGAAATGGCTATCATATTGCTCCCCATCAACAGCGTACCTTCCCTTTAAACAAACTGGTTTAATGATGTTTAAAAATATAAAATGTACTGTATAGATACTATTGAGTTGTGATTGTATATGTTATCATTTGTATCACTAATTGCAAATCGATAGATACACTCTTTCAAAACATGCATATCTGAAGTCAAAGGGGCCTTCGTTGGAGAGACAGGACAGGACAAGACTTGGTCACCAGTGAAGGTCATTCTGGTCCAAACATCCACAGATGTGCTCAAATGCTATGCCTACAACAGGCGGTGGAGAGGGTGGCCTGGTGGAGGACGGAGCTGTATAGAACATCTTCTGCTTACCAAACCCGAACTGGTAACTTTGCCAGCACATTCAGAGTTAGCAAGATGACCATTCCCATTGTAAAGAGGAGCACACAGGCTTGCTCGAAGGTGTTGGGTTCTACTTCAGAGGTCACTCAGCTGGAAGGTGGCCGAGCTGGCACGTGAACGCCAGGCAGAACGGCTTCAGAGCCAGATTGGAGGTGGAAGAGGTGACGGCCCACCAGGCCGTCAGTTCCGCTGCGTGGGCTCCGGGAGTCTCGCCTCTCCCCTAGGTCCCCTGACTTGGCGCTGCGCTGAGTACTGAGAGGGCGACGACGGAAGAGGGGCGAGAAGCGAGGCGGGCTCACAGTAGAAACAGGAGAAGGGAGAGGGGGAGGAGGGAAGGCGAGGAAGGGGGCGGGGAGTCCTTCCTGGGGCAGGAACCCGGGCCCCCCTTGGCGCAGCCGGCCGGCAAAGCGATTCTGCAGATGGAAGGAATTAAGTGAGAGGGGAGGGTCCTACAGAGATAGCGAGAGGAGGGAAGAAGTGTGTGTGTGTGTGTGTGTGTGTGTGTGTGTGTGCGCGCGCGCGATCGAGAGGGGTGAGGGGGAGAGAAGAAGCCTTAGAGTAAACGGAAATACAAAAGAGAGGAGACAGGAGAGAGACAACCAGGCCCACAACGAGAAGAGACACAGGACAGGACAGAAGAACTGGAGAGGACCTGGAACGAGCGGGGCAGAAGAGAGCGGCCAGCAGAGCGAAAGGAGACTGATTAGGCCCCCCCAGTACTGAGCACCCCGCGGGCCCGAGGAGCTCCGCTGGCCGGGCGGGAGCGGGCGGGGCGCGAGAGGGGGTCGCTGGGGGCGGGCCCTGCTTTCCCTCTCGCCCCACCCCGCTATCCCATATTCAGTGGGATAGCCAATGGGAGCCGAGGACGGCGCGGGGCGGGGCCTCGGTGGACCCCACCCTGGGAGCGGCCGCCGGAGGGGTCAGCACTGAGGCAGATAGCGGATCGCCGGGCGGGGCGGGGCGGGGCGGCGGGAGGGGCGGAGCCAAAAGTTTCCTGCCCAACTTTCGCTGCCTCGTTCCTCCGCCCGCACGCCCAGCTGCAGTCGGGGGAGGCGGCGGCGGCGGCTGCGGGCAGCTCGCGGAGCGTAGGGCGCCAGGCGATCGCCATCGGGCTTGGGCGGCTGGCAGTGGGCACAGGCTCCCCGGTGCCCGCCCCTCCGCTGGGAGGGGGGCGCGAGCGGGCGGCCGGGGAGGGGCCCGCACGGCCGCGGCAAAATGAGCCTGCTGTCGGCCATCGACACGAGCGCCGCCTCGGTGTACCAGCCAGCCCAGCTGCTCAACTGGGTCTACCTGTCGCTGCAGGACACGCACCAGACTAGTGCCTTCGATGCCTTCCGGCCAGAGCCGCCGGCTGGCGCTGCGCCCCCGGAGCTGGCCTTTGGGAAAGGCCGCCCGGAGCAGCTGGGATCGCCCCTGCACTCCAGCTATCTCAACAGCTTCTTCCAGCTGCAGCGCGGAGAGGTGGGTGCCCCTGCGCGCTCCCGCCCTTCGTCCGGCTGCGTCCGCCAGGCCGTTTCGTATCTGCCCGCTTTTCCTGGCCTGACTCTGACCGGCTCCTCACTGCCTGGCCGGGCTTGGCTTGGCTTCCTTCAGCTGTGCCAAACTTGCCGCCCGAAGTCCCTGGGGCGCCGGGAGCGCGTCACCTCCCCGCAGATCCCAGCTCAGGCTCCGGCAGGGGCCTCCTGCCCCCTCTCCTAGCGGAGGGAGCCCTGCTCAAAGCGGACAGGGTTGGGGGGTGTCTCCGGATTCTCTCCAGACAGCCGGGGTGCGGCCAGGGCGGGGAACCCCTTCCAAGTGTCTTTTCCTCGTTCAGCCCTATCCCCTCCTGGCGACCTCAGCTGGGACAAGAGTGCAGATTCTGCTCCGAACTCCAGGGCTTAAAATCTGGAGAATAGTAACTGGCCCAGAAGACTCTTCCTGCTGTTCCCACACAGGGACCCCCAGATCCGTCCTCCAGCTGCTCGCCCTCCCCCAGCCACATAGGAAGTGGTTTTTGAGGGCTTGACCCCGCGGACTGCGCTGTCCCCTGCCCTCCCAGCCTGGAAGGAAATGAAAGGGAAATCCTTAGAGCTGGGGGGGGGGGGTAGATAGGGGGAGCAGTTCCAGCTGCCCAGCTCCTCCAGGAACCTGGGCCGCCGTGTGCCCGCCGGTGTCGCAAAGTCTGCATGTTTGCTGGATTCAGTTACAAAGTCTACCGGGCAGCGCCTCTTCCCCAGCTACATAAATACACAACTCACCATAACTCTTAGTTAGGGATCTTCTCCAGAGCTTCCCAGATTGCACTCCTGTCCGGCTGGACCCACTCCTGGTCCCACACCCTCACTCCAGCCCCAAACAGACATGTCTGTGACTTTCACTTAGTCCCCGGTGGCCTCTCTCTGCAAAGGGTCACTTTCACTTTCCTAGACCTAGTATGCAAGGCAGTGCTGGGTAGGTGGGAGAGGCTGAGGGTCCCACTTTTTGACCTCAAGGACATGTTCAACTCTGCCATTATTTACTGAGGGGTTCATGGACATATAAAAGGCTGGCTTAGGCTGATGCCTCCTGAGCCGCCCTGCTGACCTGTGTGAGCATAACTGGTGTGAGAAGACTGGGCAAAGTGGAGAGATGAGTCTGGAAGGGTACCCTGCTGTGCCAGCCAAAAGCATTGTATGTCAAAGCTTTTGTAAGCGGTAAAGCACCCTCTTTGCATGAGGAATGGCTCTGGGCTGGGGATCTTTCTTGTAAGAGACTTTGCTGCCTCTTCAGGGAACTGGCTTCAGGTGAGCCAGTGACTTTGGAGAACTGTTTCTTCAGGTCTTCAGGTCTGGGTCTTTCTAGGGGCTTGGGTGGCTGGCAATGGGCACAGGCTTCCAGGTGCCACTGCTCTACTGGGATGGGGGTGCCAAGGAAGGGCTGGCACTACCTCCACAAGAGGAACTGCCAGTTGTTTGTTCTCTTACCAAACATTTGTTGAGCTCTGTGTGGGCCTCTGGGGCTTCACAGGCACAGCTAAGGGCGGCCACAGATAGGGCAGCACAACGTGTGTGCGAATGACGGTGATCGGGTGGGTGCTGTGATGGGATGGTTAGGTGGATGCTGTGATGGGTGGTTGGATGGGGCTGTGTGGGGTGGTTGGATGGGTGTTGGGTGGGTGCTGTGGTATTGTGGTTGAGTGGGTGCTGTGATGGAGTAGTCGTATGGGTGTTATGATGGGGTGATTGTATGGGTGCTATGATGGTTGGATGGGTGTTGTGATGGGGTAGTTCAGTAAGTGCTGTGATGGGGTGATTGAATGGGTACTGTGATGGCTGGATGGGCTGTAATGGGGTGGTTGGATGAGTGCTATGTTGGGGTGGTTGGATCGGTGCTGTGGTGGGGTGGTTGAGTAGATGTTGTGATGGTTGGGTGGGTGCTGTGATGGAGTGGTTGAGTGGGTGCTGTGATGGTTGGGTGGGTGCTATGATGGAGTGGTTGGATGGGTGTTGTAATGGCTAGGTCGGTGCTGTGATGGAATGGTTCAGTGGGTGTTGTGATGGAGTGGTTGAGTGGATGTTGTGATGAGTGGGCAGGTGCTGTGATGGGGTGGTTCAGTGGGTGCTGAGAAGGGGGTGACTGAGTGGTATACACCCAGGGGGGTATCTTATCCAGACAGGAAGTGAGCATGACCTACAAGCCCTACTAGTCTCCCTCTGCTCCCACCTTATGGTGACCTTGTTCCCGTCTCTACTAAGAGGTTCTGAGAGTTTGGGGTCATCAGGAGTCCTCCATGGGAGCAGGATGTTGCTCCTCTTCTTGGAAACTTCTGGCCTCCTTGATACCAGCTGTGGCTGTGGGAGCCCTCTCCCATCACTTCGTTGCTGTGTGCCTCCATTTTCCATGAAGGACACATCATGGAAGGAGTGGGTAAAAGTAGTCTAGAGTGATAGTAGGAAATCCTTTCATGAGTGACTTCAGGGAGCTTCCTGTCTCTCTGGGCCTCAGTTTGCCTGTCTGTTAAATTCAGTTCCTCGGGTGATAAGTCAGATTGGAGACCTGCACTAGGAGAGGCTGTGCTGTGGACCGGCTGGCTCGGGGGAGACAAGATGGGTTTCTCATGCTCCCAGTACAGGGGCTTCTTGCAGGTTGGAGGATGTGCCTGCTGACTTCCGGAAGGCTGTCTTAGCTCCAGACTCCCTTATCCCCCCCGCCCCCACCCACCTCGCCTCTTAAACCCTCTCAGAGCCCAGCTGTGCTCTTGGGACAGGCCTTTACGTCTAGGGCTTAGCTGGTGACCTAATATGGCTTCAAAATAGCAACTGGCTTTGAGGGCAAGAAGAATACCACCCCCCCCCCAATGCCACCAAGGAGCTGGTCAGAGAGACAGCAAGTCCTGTGTGGGCTGGAAGGGACCTGGGAGTGTTGTCATTCTGCGCAAGGCTGGCGGGCCCGGTGGCAGTGCCTGCGGATGTGACTTGCATGCTGACCACTGACCACAGCCTGTCTGTGTCGGCCCCTTTGCCAAGAGCCCACCCCCTCCCGCACCACCCCCAGGCTGCTCCCACCACAATAGCAAAACACCATGAATGCAGCTGGCATTGGGGGAGGTGAGGACATGGGGGCACAGAAGCTCTTTGTGCCCCTGGAACCTCGGCCCTGGAAGCGGAAGATGAGCCAAGGGTTCCAAGTGGCACTCTGGCCCTGGGAGCAGAGAAGGGGATGGCAGAGTCCACATGCAAGTGTAGGGGTGAATGCCAGGAGGTAGGGGCAGGGGTACCTCCTGCAATTTCTTCAAAGACCTCTGGTCCAAAAACCGGGCCCTGTGAACCCCAATTTCAGAAACCTGATATGTGGCAGCAACTCTATTTGGAGGAAGGCTGCTGAGGACCTTGGCTGGGCCCCTCCCCTCTCTCTCCAGGTGCCCAAGGAAGGCAATTCTTAGAGGGAGTGGGGGTTGGGCTGCACGGGGGTCCTCCTTGCCAAGTTCTGTTTGGAATTTAAATTCACAGCAGTGCAGGGGCTGTGGGAGTCCACTTCTGGAAAAGTAGAGCTAAGCATTACTTCTTGGGCCTCTTGGAGGGTTGCTCAGAATCTGTTCTGGGTAGTGCTTGTATCCCCCCCCCCCCCACACACACACCTGGGGCAATGTGGCCATCCCTCTCTATTTAGGCTGGATTCTCAAGACAGCATTTTTTTTCTCTCTCTCTCTCTCTTTCTCTCTCTCTGTCTCTCCCCCCCCCCCCCCCCCCCAGGGACAGAAGTAACTGGAAGGCATGACCCTACTGTCAAGTAACCCCCTCCTTTGTGGGTGTTGGGGAAGGGCTTTGGGATCAACTACATTTGGAAAGCCCAGCATACTGTCCTTTTTTGGACTCGTAAAGGCTGTGAGAAGTACTGCAGCACAAAACATGTTAACCATTCTTCAGTCCAGTATTTTCCATATCTATTTGAGCAGAGAACATCTTTGGCCAGTCCTAACTGCTGCTCTTCCAGACATCTCCAGGCCCAGAGGTGCTCCACTGAGCCAGGCCTCTTCCTTGTCACATCATCCCAAACTTAAGGAAGCCCTTCCTGGAGCTGTAGACTCCAGCGCCCTCCTGGGTCCTAGCATGCTCTTTTGCAGCATGGTAGACCCCTTCCTCTTTGCCTGTGTGGCCCACCTGTTGCTTGGGAATGGCAGCAAGGTGTCATGAGGCTTAACAGAGAACCACCTCTGAGGTCCTTCAGCCCTCGCATGTAGATGTGGCTACTGGAACCCTTAGAGGAGTGACTGGAGTATCCTGCTTTAAAAAGGCCTAACCTTAGTGTCCTGAGAGTCTGGCTTTGTCACCTGTGCCTGCAACAGGTAGATATTACCTGAAGGGCCACATTTCTGCCTGAAGGTGGGAGTTTGCCTGCCAGGGGCTGAGAGTGGCTTTCAGGGGCTGGCATTGGTTCCTGGCAGCCTTTGTGGTCTGTGTGGGATTGGGGGGGCAGGGCTTGGGAGGAAGGACCACTCTAGCCCAGGAGCTGGGAAGATGTCTCCATCTTCTTTGGGAAGTGGTGACTTAAGCAAGGAGGATGTCACTTCAGAGGCAGTCTAATCCTCCCTCCATCAAATTCAGTTGACCAGGCACAGGTGGGCATGCTTTGTAGGGGGACCACACCTTGTGGACCTTCTGAGTCAGGTGGGAGGGAGGAAGCAGGCTGCATTAGTATTGAGTGATGGCCGAGAGCCAGGCACTGTCAGCACTGAGATCAGAGCTGGGGGAATCGCAGTCCCTGACTCTTGGTGCTGCTTATTTTTGGCATCTCTTTCCTTATAGCGCCCATTGTACAGAAGGCAAAGCAGAAGCCTGGAGAGTCACCCTGTAGTCAGTGTAGAGCTGGGTCTACACCCCTTCAGGGTTCTAGCTGGGCATTGTCTCTGTGGCCTGTCCTGCAGCTGGTCCCCAGGGTAGTGCTCACCTGGCTCCTTCTCTGGGCCCAGGGCAGGGCAGGCAGTAGTCAGGGGCCTCTTGTCAAGCAACAGAATCTCTGATACTTTGTCCCAAATTCTGACCCTCTGAAGGAGTGGTGGGCATGGTGGTGGGTACTGGGTCTCCTGCTGTGCTCCAGCTTTGGCTGGCCTGGTTTCAGAGAAGCAGAGAAGGCAGACACTGAGCACTTCCTAGTGCTTTTGTTCCAGGATCACAGCCTATGTGCAGTAATCTGGTTGTCCTGATAGGGAAATCAAGGCAGGAAACTAAGGAAGATGATGCAGTCAGGGAGTAGGAGGCAGAAGCAGGGCTCCACCTGGGACCCAGAATGTTAGCTGTGCACATGTACATGGTGGTGTAGAGTGTCCTATGGCCATGGGTGTGATCTTTTGCTTGGTCCTCTTCTGGCCATCCTGGTCTGCTTGAGGTACCTGAAAGGAGCTAAGCTTTTGCACTTGTACTTGCTCTGACCTACAATGCCATCCCCACTTTTGTCCAAGGGACAGATTCCAGGGAACTTCTTTATGGCACGAGTGGATGTCTCTCCTGTGAGAGGCTTTACCTGGCAGCCATGAGAGCAGCCCCCTCCAGTGCTGTGGCCCTGGACCAGGCAAGTGAGCTATAGATGCTTCTGTCACAGCATGTCTTCACAGCTTGTCCTGCTGTGCACTGCGTATCACACCTGTCCCTCTCTATCACTAAGGTGCCCACACTCTTGTCCTTTTCTGCTTAGCAGTCCTGGCATCTTCTGCTTAGTTACTGCCTGAGACAGCCTAGGTGTTCAGTTAATGTTGACTAAATAGATGGCTGGGTAGATGACTTGAAACCTCTCCCCTCTTCCATCTCCAGACTTGGGACTGTGTGAATACTCTCCTTAGTCTCTTCACCTCCTGTTTTATCTCAAGGAAGAAATGTTTATTGATTGCTTGATTAACTGGAATGAGATGACACAGGAGATAGCAAAGCCTTGTCCCTAGAGGTCTCCTGGCATAAGCTCAGGTGCACTGACAGTTCTTACCTTATTTGGTTATGGACCCTCTTTGAGAATCTGAAGACAGCTGAAGTTCCTATTGTGTGCACAGAGCACCAACATGTGTGCACATGTGCATACACACAGAGGTTTGCGTGTGATTTTGGGGGAGGGGAGGGGTTCATGGACACACTCATGTGACAATGGTTCCAGATCCAGGTCCCATGCTACAGAAGCTGCAAGGCATTAGTAGTATCTCAGACTGGCTAGATAGCAGGGTTCTTTCTAGTCCTGGACTCCCAGATTCATCCTTTCTGCTTTCTTTTGACAAATATAAATAGAAGGGAGAGGCCTTAGGTCCCCAGAGCTATGTGGCAGCTAGGCAGAGGGCACAGCACTGTACAACGTGAGAACCTGTCAGGTGAGTGACAACCCTGGTTGGGGGCTAGGAGAGTGGAGGCAAGGCAGAGGATCTCCCCGGGTCTTCTCTGCTGTTCTGCTGCCACTGTCTGCTCCTCCATTCCCAGTCCCCTCCTCATTTCTCTCTGCCTGCCTCCCTCATCTGAAAGAACTTGGCTGTGTTGATTACATCAGAGCCTTCTACTGCATGCTGGCTATGTATGGGGAAGTGTGTTTTACACATGTTGGGTGAACGGGCTCCAGGAGGCAGTGGTGCCCTTGGGGTCCTGGTGAAGAGTCACCACTCCCATCATGGCTAAGCCTGCACCTTCCTGACCCACAGGTCAGTTTTGAGCTTGGACACTGGAGCTGAGTTTGGGGAAGCCCTGGATCAGGGTGTGGCTTTGCTTTCCGGTGGGCCTGCGGTTGTCTCCTCCTCTTCTTGAGCCCAGGTCACTTCATTTGTGTGTTTGTGTGCATGTGCTTGACTCCAGTCAGGCCCTGGGGCCAGAAGTACAGATCCCTTGGGAGAAGGGGTGGAGTCATTTGTGAGATGAGTGGTTTTTTGCCCGAACAGAGGAGTGTGGGTACCTGTGTGTGTATCTGGGGGTGCAGTGGTGAGCCGGTACACGGATGGCCTTTGGGAATAAGAAAGCAGTTGTCTAGCTGACAACAGGAACCCCCATAGAGCTGGGGACTAGAATCAGGAGTTACTCCTGCAGGCCCTCCTCAGTGCTGGGGGCAGGCCTCAGCACTTGCTCCTGTCTGGTCTGCTCAGGGCTGCCCTGGCCACAGCAAGGCCCTGGACACTGTCCCCTCTGCCTGCCACCCCTGCTGCTCCACCCTGCCTCTCGCCCATCACTGTGCAGATCTCTTCTCCCTCTTGGCTGCTCTCAGAAGCTCTGCTCACCTGTGCTAACTCCTGTCTGCTCTTCCTTCTCCATGGTGCTCTCTGTCCTGGGGAGAAGCCCAGCCTGGCAGGCTTGTCCTGGGGAGGACTGGAGTTGGCCCTGAAAATCTCTGCCTCCATACTTCTTACTACACAGCAAGACCACCATTCCTGGGGTCCAAAACTCATGCAGCCCAGAAAAGCTGGTACCTTGTCTTGCCAGAGCTGAGGGGCTTAGCATGTGATTTTCACACCAGGCATTTTCCTCTGGCTCCCCTTCCTGTAGACAAAGCCAAGCCTTGGAGGCTGTGTGAGGCTGAAATATAAGAGGCCAACACATGCTGGCTGTGTTGCCTTGGGCAAATTACTCAGCCTCTCTGAGCCTCCATTTCAGGCTCTATAAAATGAGGCCAACAATGCTCATCTAAATGGCATTCTCTCCAGGCAAGAGAAAAAGGAAAAAGAAAGGATCTGGTCAGTTACAGACACTCCATACAATTAAAACCACTGTGGTACACACTGTCTAGTTTTCCCATTGGTCAAGTGAGAACCTTGGAGAAGTTCCAGCAATGGACAAGAGTGTGACGTTCAGTCCCCCACATGTGGCACAAAGACCCCAGGCTTTCTGTTAGCTGTGAGGTCACTGACCTAGAGAGGAAGGAGGTGTTGCCTCTTCTCCAAAGCTGGCCATGGCCTGAAAGCCTTCGCCCACCACCAAGTGGGGCTGGCTCCATCAGTCTACGGGAACTCTGAGACTCCAGCCTGAATGCTTTTGGGTGTTACTGCCTCTCTCCCATGGGGCTCCCAGCCCTTCCCACCTGGGACTCGCTTCAGCCAGAATGTTACAGGTATAATGAGCAGTATACACAGTCTGGGCTCCCGGGTAGCTGAAGGTTGCAGAATCTTGCCTTCAGGGGCATCCAGCCTTGTGGGACAGATGAGGAGATGTCACATGTCACATCAGATGTGGTATGAAGAGATTGGAGACTCCAGTGCACTGTCAGGCAATTGTAGGAGAGTGGTGTGGTGGTCCCTGCTCCTGACCAGGGCAGGGTTGGGGGACAGGGAGGTCTCTGCAGGAGGCTGGGCTGAGGATATCAGGACCTCCACAACACCTGAACCTGTGCTTTCCACACCATTTCTGGAGCCCAAGTCAGGGGCAGGGGTAGGTTCTAGGCCATGATGCTCCAGCTGGAGCTGGAGCTGGAGCCAGGTCTCAAAGGGGTTTGGATAGATACAGAGAAGGTCATTCTGGGAAGGGGCAGCTTGTGCAGAGCTGCTGGGAGGGCCACATGGCTGTAGCAGAGCCAGGGGCCAACTGCTGGAGGCTCTGCCGACGCCCACCTTGCCCTCTGGCTGCAGGTGGAAGGATGGGGCACCTTCTGGGGTATCTCTCAGCATCTGGGCGTCTATACCTGAAGACAGCAGGACTGTGGAGATGGCTGAGTTGCCCTCCTCTCCTGCTGCTCCATTTCATGTTTTGCAGATGGAAGCCCAGGAGGCCGGGCCCTGACCTGTTCTATGCAGTCTCTGTGGCCGTGGAAACAGTGGGGACTCACCTTTCACCTCCATGGCCCATGCTCAACAGGGCTTTGGAGAGGAAACACTGGCCGCCCTGCCCGCCCTTCACTGGCTGGGAAAGCACGACTCTTGGCTCTTAGTCCAGCTGGGACTATGTCCCTTTGCCTTGCCAGGCCTCAGTTTCTCCATCTGTAAGATGGGAAAGAGGTCAGGCCAGCTGACCTCTCTCCATCCTGTCACTGTAAGGTGGTGTTTATCTTGAATTGGGGCTGGGGACAGAGAACTGCAGTAGCCACTGGGGACAGGCTAGAGGACACCGGAGTCGGGCAGGCCCTGGGGAGCGTGGAGCTCCGACCTTACTTCTCTGGCCATGGAGCCACCTGTGGGTAGGGACGAAGACACCACTGCAGCGACAGGGTGAGTGGGGCCTTGGGAGGCCGGGGAGGACACAGCCTGCTCCATAGTCTCTGCTCAGGATGCCCGAGGGGCAGCTGCGGGCAGGGGAGCGTGTCTACAGATGGGGAGAGGACTTTGTTTTCAGGGTCTGATTAGTGTACTTTTGGGCATCCACCAAACTTCCCCTTCCTTTTGACAATTGGCTGCCAAAACAGTACTGATTCCTGTGGACTTGCTTAAGTCTTATCCAGAAAAAAAGGAGAAAGGAAAAGGGGGGCAAATAAGAGGGTTATTATTCGTGAGATTGCATTCTCCAGCCAGGAGGGTGAGCCGTGCCATCTGGACTCCATGTTTGTTGTTTGGATGAACTTTGCTCTGAGGCTGGGGTGCTGCTATGCTCCCTCTTGAGGATTTGGGGTCGCAGGGGGGTTTCCTGGCCTGGAGAGAGCCTTCCAGGGAAGGTGAGGAGAAGCCTGACATGTGGAAGCCCAGGGTTCCTAAGGGGTGGAGCTGGACTGCCTGAGGGAGCCTGAGAAATGCAGATTTGAGCTGGGGGAAACGGAGGGGGAGGTAAGGCCTAATGGGCGCAGAGTCTCAGTTTGGGAAGATGGTTAAGTTCTGGAGATGGACAGCAAACAGTGAGACTCATAACCTAGCGAGACCATGTTTCAAAATAAAAATATAAAAATAAGGTTGGGGATATAGCTCGGAGGTAGAATGACCCTGGATCCTATCCCCAGTGCCACATGCACAAAAAAAAAAAAACAACCAAAGAACTGTTATGTGTACTTTATTTTATTTTATTATTATTATTATTATTATTATTATTATTATTATTTGCGGTACTGGGGATTGAACGCAGGGGCATTCTACCTCCGAGCTATACCCCCAGCCCTATTTTTTTTATTCTTTATTTTGAAACCGAGTCTCACTAAGTTGCAGAGTGCCTCACTAGATAGCTGAGGCTGGCCGCAAACCCAGATCCTCCGGTCTCAGCCTCCCGAATGCTGGGATTACAAGCGTGCGCCACCACGCCCGGCTTTGTTATGTGTGTTTTAGCACCCACCAACATATACCAGTTCTAGTCCCTGGGTCCCAAGCGGCTGCTTTGGTGGGTCCAAGGTAGGTCCCAGAGAACTGTTCTTGTTACAAGCTTACCAGTTCATTCAATACAAGTTTGGACACACTCATTTAATCTGTAAAATGGGGACACTGGCTCACAGGGGAGCGGCCAGGACCAGCTGTAAAGTTTCCAGCATTAGAGCAATGAGTGCTTTAATTTGATGTCCATCAGAGCCCTCCCCTGGCCCTGAAAGGTGGTCCCTGTGGGCTGCTCCCAGGCTGGCAGCCCTCTGCCTTGGTGCTGACCTCTCCATCATGGGCTCACCTGAGATCAGGAGAGTCACCCAGACTGCACGGAGGCTGGAGCGACATCCTCCACCTCCTGGCTTTTGCAGTGGGCTGGGCGGTGACCGAATAGCTTGGGGCATGAGGAACCATGGGGTTCTCTATCCCCAGTCACACACTGTAGAGTGGTGTGTGTGGGCCTGAGCTGCTCCTGGCGTCTATATTTTTCCTTCCACATCCCAGGCTCTGGTCCCAAGGTTTGTAACGGAACAGAGGCCCAGAGAGGGAAAGGGCTGGCCCGGTGTTACACGGCAGAGTGTCTTGAACTCCCAAGGTCAGTAGTAGCACCCAGATGAGGAGAGCTTTGCCTCTAGGAGGGGGATGGTGACCCCAAAAGATGGAGATACATGAGGGTGGGAGCTATCCTGGTTGGGGCCAGAGGAGGGCATGGCCCCGGACATGGTGTGCCTCAGCTCTCCTCCCTCTCCTTCCCACACTGAGGGGACACAGAAAGGCCTGTCCCCACTCAGCCCCTGTCTGCCCCATCTTCATAAGGGAGCCCCAGCTCTTCCTCCAGGAGCCCTGCCTCCCCGGTCAGCCTAAGGACTCTTGAGAACAGAGCTTTGCAGACAGCAGCAGACAGCCCCTGGCCCACGGCATACTTCTGCAGTTTTAAGGCACCTGCAGGAGCCAGGGATGCCCAAGTTTGTCTCTGGCCTCCCCAGGAAATCCCTCTTTCCAGCTGTGGCCTTGCCCAAGGAAAGGAGACCAAGGGCATCCCTTGCCAGCCTCATCGTAGGCCCCACCTCTGCTGAATTCCAGTGTGCCAGGCTGCCCGCCCAGAGCCCGAGACTCTATAAATAGAGTCTGTATACACCAGGAGGGGGACTGGCCGCATCTGCTTTGAAGCTCAGGGGTGTCTGGTTCCTGTCATTAGGAGGTGGGAGAGGTGGGCCATTTCCCTCCTTAGACTCCTGGAGAGGTGGCCTGGGCCCAGCGGGGCTCCCATGCACAGACACAGATCTCAGGCCACAGGGGACTGGATGGAGGGCTGGACTTCAGTCTTCTCTTCTGTAAAATGGAAACCAGACTATGAATGAACATGCTTCTCTAAGATGGAGAAACTGAGTAGTGACTGACCCAAAGTCTCTACAAGTTAGTGGTAAAGCCCCAAATCTGACAGGTTGCTATCTACTCTGCCTTCTTACCTGGTAACAGTGTGTAAAGAAGAACTAATGGTAATAATACTAATAGTTAGCTCAGTGTGGTGGTTCATGCCTGTAATCTCAGAACTTGGGAGTCTGAGTCAGGAGGATCACAGGTTCCAGGCCTGCTTCAGCAACTTAGTAAAACCTCAGCAACTTAGTGAGACCCTATTTCAAAATAAAAAATAAAATAGGGCTGGGATATAGCTCAGAGGTAGAATGCCCCTGGTTTCAATCTGCAGTACCATACACGTACACAAAATACTACTAATAATAGTAATAGTTGTTATTGTCACCTGTGTTGAGCAGTTCCTACGTGCCTGGCATGGGCTAAAGTATTTATATTTGTGAACTCATGTTAGCCTTATAGAAGTCCTAGGAAGCCTGGTGTGGTACATGTCTGTAATCCCAGTACTTAGGACACTGTAATCCCAGTACTTGGGATACTGAGACAAGAGGATTGCAGGTTCAAGACCAGCCTCAGCAACTTAGTAAGATTCTTGGCAGCCTAGTGAGGCTCTGTTTCAAAACATTTTATAGACAGGGCCATGGAGGCCCAGAGTGGTCAAATCCTAGAGTTAGGATTTGGACTCTGACTCCAGAGGCCAGAGCCCTCAAGCAGCTGAAGTCTCAGGATAGGTGTGTGTGTGTGTGTGTGTGTGTGTGTGTGTGTGTGTGTACTCCCCCCAAAGCTGCCACTGCCAACATGTGCCTCCCCCTCCCCCCACCAGGCACTGAGCAGCAGCGTGTACAAGAGCGCCTCGCCCTACGGCTCCCTCAACAACATTGCTGACGGCCTGAGCACCCTCACCGAGCACTTCTCTGACCTGACTCTCACCTCCGAGGCCCGCAAGCCCAGCAAGCGGCCCCCGCCCAACTACTTGTGCCACCTGTGCTTCAACAAAGGCCACTATATCAAGGACTGCCCCCAGGTAAGGGGACCGGGATGGCGCTAGTCTATGGGTGGGCAGGTGCGGTGGCCTCTCCAGAACCCCTCCTTCTGGAGAGCGGTTCCACAGCCCCCTGGCCTCTGCCATTTTGTCCCCTCTGCTCTTGCTGGGCAAGGCTGCCGATGTGGACAGGACAGAGGCCTGGCCTGGGCCCTTGCCATTTGGACAGAAATCGGAGTAGGGGATTCTGGACCCAAACTGGTCCTCCAGACGAGGTCTGGGCCTGCGGGTCCCCATGGGTTCCTGCAGGGGTTTCCATCGTGGTGGGGCAGGAGGGGCCGGCAGCCTCCCCACAGCTCTCTGGAGGTCCCATCTGCTCACACTCACCAGGAAGGAATGCGGGCTCTGGGCCAGGAATCCAGATGTGCACCCCCTCTCTCAACCCCACCTCTGCCTCCCTGGCCTATAAAGAAGAGGGAAGGGGTCCAGTCCCCACTGCATACTCTAGGGTAGGTCTGAGCCAAGGCCTCGGGTACTGAGGGGCTGGGCATCTCTCCTGGGTGGGCAGGGAGCCAGGAGATGGAGGGTGTTCAGACATGGCCCCCCCCATACTTAGCCCTGATGAAGCAGGGCTGCCAGGGCCAATCCCACTCACGGGATGACTCTGGACTCCCCAACAGACACAGCCCAGGGATCCTGGGGAGAGAAGTCAGCCAGCTGTCTTCTTAAATATAGTGTGAGATTATCAGTGACTTTTCCCCGATTATTTTTTTATGTTTTCCAATTTTTTATAATGTACTAGTTTTACTTTATGTATGTAATGGAAATGGAATCCTGGAAACTCTGAGGAGCCATGGAGTGTTACCCTTCAGATGTTGGAAGTTGAGACCATGGTGGGTAGGGCCGGGTCCAGGGCCCTGGAAGTTGGGGGCCAGGGGGAAGGTGATATTCTCCTTGCTCATCACGGACCCAAGCTCTTCTCGGAAATCCATGCCTGGCGTCAGGTCCTTGCTATATAGGGTGAGCTTCAGGTACAGCTGTCAGTGCCTCCTGGGAGCTCACTAGAAATGCAGAATCCCAGCCTCCTCCCCCAAGGCCTGCATTTTGGTGAGATTCCCAGGTGATGTGTGCTCCCTCACCAGGACCCTGCACAGTAAGTGGCCATCCCCAAGGCCCTGTCTCCCCATAATAGATGCAATCAGCAAGGGGCCATTGGCATGAGGGCCCTCAGCAGAGACTGAGGCCCCAGCCCACCTGCAGGGTTCTCTGAGCAAAGGGACAGCTAAGGATCTGAACGGTTCTCAAGGTTTGCTGTGATCTACCCACTCAGCAGCCCCTCTTGCTCTCCCCAGCTGAGAGCTTGTGTGCTCAGCCATTCACCAGGACTCAGAACTCTCCCCTCCACCCTCCCATGTGAAGTGGACAGAGCAGGCTTGGTCCTATCAGCCCTGTGCTAAACGCGCTCTGACAGCATTTCCTGCCCTGCTCACAGCTGCTCTAACCTCCTTTTAAAAGGTGGAACAGGGGCTTCTAGAGAGGAAGGAGCTCCATATGATGAGCGTTGAGCTGAGCTGGGATTTGAACCTGGGCAGGCTGAAGGTCTTCTAAAAGCTGTGCAGTGGGTCCTTCACTTTCCAAGATAGTGCTAGCACTGGATCATTCTCTCTTAACTCCCTGACCCAAGTAGGAGTAGTAGTTCCATTTTCCAATCAGAACAAACTGAGTGCCCAAGAGATGCAGTGCTGAGGATGGGGTGGATGCGTCCAAGAACTCTGATCTTGCGAATCAGCATGCTTTGCCGCCTGAGCACCCACGCCACTCCAAGTCAAGACCCCCTTGGTCTGTGGAACCTGTTTCTTCCTTAAGCTAGTTGAGGCCTTTTGGCCTCATTCTAAACCTGATTCTGTCTGGGATGCCTGCAGGCCAAAGGATCTTCTTCATGAGGGGTGGGAGGACAGAGGTTCACAGCCTCCCTTCCATCATCTGTCAAATGAGGCCACTGACTAACACACCGGAGTGTTTGAAATTGTGGTGCAATAATTCGAGGAAAGTGCTTTGCACAATGCCTGGCACACAGTAAGCACTCAATAAATGTTGGCTAGCATTATTTTTTTCTCCTTTGGGTCACCATGAAGAGTTCACCCACCCAGCAAGGTACTAGGTGTTTTGGCAGGCTGGATTTCAATTGGATGCTGTCCACTTCTCACCTGACCACAAGCTATGGGGCTGGAGCTAGGTGGGATTCTTCCCTGCATCCCTCAATGTCTGGCCCCCATGCCAGCCCAAGGTGCCCCACCCTGTAAGTACTCAGCACAACTGTTCATGAAGGAATAGGTTGGCAAGAGGTTTATAACCATAGGACAACTTGTGTTTCATGATTATACAACAGTTCCATATATATAATATGTAAAAGCAGGATTTTTTTTTTGATAAAGTTATAATGAGACATAATTCACTCACCATTTAAGATATACAATTCAATGACGTTTAGTATATTCATAGAATTGAGCAGTCATTATCACAATCAGTTATAAAACATTTTTAGCAACTCAAAGCAAAGCCTCACACTCTCTAGGTATTGCCTCCTGAGCTTGTAGCCCTCGTCCACATTCTCTCTGATCTGGACATTTCATGAAAGGAAATCATATGTGGTCTGTGAGACTGGATTCTTTCACTGAGCTTGTTCTCAGAGCTCACCCTTATTAAAGCATGTGTTGGTTTCCACAATTTGGAAAGTGTTCCATCGTGTCCTGTTTTCTGGAAGAGATTGTGCAGAATTCTTGTGAATTCTTCTTGAGATGTCTGGTAGCATTCACCCCTGAAGCCATCTGAGCCAGAGCTTTCCTTTGTGGGAAGAGTATTGATGACAAATTCCATCTCTTTACTTGTTCTAGATCTATTCTGATTGTCTATTTCTTCTCGGGTCAGTTACTATAGTTTGTGTGTTTCTAGGAATTTGTTTCATTTAATTTATCTAATTTATTGACATACAATTATTCATCTCTTATAATCCTTTTTATTCTTGAAAGGTCAATAATAATATCCCCTTCTTTCATTTCTGATTCTTGTAATTTGAGTCTTCTCTCTCTTCTTTTCTCAAACCAATCTAACTAAAAGACTTGCCAATTTTGTTGAACTTTTCAAAGAGCCAGTTTTCGGTTTAGTTGATATTCTCTCTCTCTCTCTCTCTCTCTCTCTCTTGCTCGCTCGCTCGCTCGCTCGCTCTCGCTCTCGCTCTCTCTCATTCTGTTATTTTTCATTCTAATTGATTTTTAACACTGTGATAAAATACATATAATATAAAATTACTATCTTAGCCTTTTTAAGGACACAGTTAAGTGGCATTAAATACATTCACATTGTTACGCAGCCATCACCACTACCCATCTACAGAACTATTTTGTCTTGCAAAGACCCATTAAACAATAGGTCCCCTCCCAAACCTCTAGCAACCACAATTTATTTGTGTGTGTGTGTGTGTGTGTGTGTGTGTGTGTGTGTGTGTGTGTTACTAGGGATTGAACTCAGGGATATTCTACCTCTGAGCTACACCTTCAGTTCCATTTTATATTTTATTTTGAAAGGGAGTCTCAATAGGTTGCTGAGAGTCTTGCTACCTTGCTGAGGTTGTTCTTAGTCCTGAGATTCTCCTGTCTCAGCCTTCCAAGTACTGGGATTACAGATGTGTAATGCTTAGCTTTATCTTTTATTCTGAAACAGAGTCTTGCTAAGTTACTGCACATGGACCTGGAACCTGGGATCCTTTTGTCTCAGCCTCCTAACTACTGGGATTACAAGCATGTGCCACCATGCCCAGCCACCATTCTCCTTTCTGTTTATTAATTTGACTCTCTAGGTACTTCATAAAAGTGGAATCTTACAGTATTTGTTGGTTTGTGACTGGCTTATTTCACTTAGCATAGTGTCCTCATGGCTCATCTATGTCTTAGCCTGTATCAGAATTTCCTTTATTTTTAAGGCTGTGTAACATTCCATTGGACAGATATACCTCTTTTTTTTTTTTTTTTTTTTGAACCCAGGGACATTCTGCCTCCAAGCTACACTCCCAGCCCTACTTTTTTTATTTTGAGACAGGGTTTCGGGTTTCATTAGGTTGATGAGAGTCTCAGTACTTCTGAGACTGTCCTCGAACCTGTGTTCCTCCTATCTCAGTCTCCCAAGTATTGAGATTACAAGTGTGCACCACCATGCCTAGCTATCTCATTTGCTTATCTGTCAGTGGACAAGTGGGTTGCATCTACCTTTTGGCTATTGTGAATAATACGGCTATGAATATAGGTTTCTAAATACCTCTTTGGGTCCCTGCTTTCAATTCTCTTTTATTATTTCCTTCCATTAGTTTTAGATTTAATTTGTTGTTTTATTGAGATGGAAAGCTAAGTGACTGGTTTTACATCTTTCTTTCTTTTTTTTTCTTTCTTTCTTCTTTTTTTTTTTTTTTTTTGTAGAACTGGGGATTGAACACAGGGGCATTCTACCTCCAAGCTATACCTGCAGCCCTGTTTTAAAACAAGGGCTGAGGGTCTCTCTAAATTGCTGAGGCTGGATTATAGGTGTGCACCACCATGCCTGGCTGTGTCTTTCCTCATTTAATGTAGATGTTTATAGCTAGGAATTTCCCCTTAAGCTGCATCCCATAAGTTTTAGCTTGTTGTGTCTTTATTTTGATTTATCACAGAGTATTCTCTTATTTATCTTGTGATTTCCTCTTTGACCCACTGGTTATGTAGGAGTATGTTATTTAATATCCACATATTTGAGAGTTTTCTAAGTATCTTTTAATGATTTCTAGCTTTATTCCATTGTGGTTGGAGAGCATACTTTGTATTATTTCATCCCTTTTAAATTTATTATGGTTTGCTTCAGAGTTTAGCACGTGGACTGTCCTGGAGACTGTTTTATTTGTGCTTAAGAAAAACGTGCTCTGCTGTTGGGTGGAGTATTCTATAGTTGTCTGTTAAGAGTAGGTGGTTTATAGTGCTCTTTATGTCCTTTGTTGCCTTATTGATATTCTGCTTAGTTCTACCCATTATTTTAAGTGGGGATATTGAAGTCTTTATTATTTTTGAAGTATCCCTGTCTTCAATGCATTCAGTTTTCACTTTATGTATTTTGGTGCTCTGTTATTAGCTGCATCTGTGTTTATAATTGTTATAGCTTCCTGACAGATTGGTTATTTTAGCATTACAAAATATTCTTTTTTATCTCTAGTAACATTTTTGCTTTAAAGTCTATTTTTCTGATAGTAGTATATCTAATTCTCTAACAGTTGCTGTTTACATGCTACATCTTTCCCCATCCTTTTTTTTTTTTTTTGCGATACTGGGGATTGAACTCAGGGGCATTCTACCTCCGAGCTACACCCCCACACCCCCAGCCCTATTTTTTATTCTTTCTTTCTTTCTTTCTTTCTTTCTTTCTTTCTTTCTTTCTTTCTTTCTTTCTTTCTTTCTTTATTTTGCGGTACTGGGGATTGAAACTCAGGGGCGCTGTACCTCTGAGCTATACCCCCAGCCCTATTTTTTATTCTTTATTTTTTTTGAAACCGAGTCTCACTAAGTTGCGGAGTGCCTCACTAGGTAGCTGAGGCTGGCCGCGAACCCGTCTCCTCCGGTCTCAGCCTCCCAAATGCTGGCTTCCCATCCTTTAAAATCTAATCTGTCCATGTGTTTGAATCTAAAGTGAGTCTTCTGGGGATGGCATATTGCTGGGTCTTGGTTTTTGTTGTTCAACTGTTTCTGGTAGCCAAGCCAGAGAACCTACCTGGATCCTAGCTGGCCAGATGCACTTGTCTGCCTACATGAAAGATAAGCAAACCATGTGAAGAAGAAAAATACATTTCATGCAATTTGATCAAACTGGAGAGAAGCAGCTTATCTCCTCACCAGTCCTATAGAAGTGGTTACAGTTTATAGAAGTGAAATCCAGGAGATATACATACATAGATTTAGCTAAGCTATGCTAGCCAGAAAATATGTCAGACAATTTCTTTTCTTTCTTACCTTTTCTTTGTTTTTGTTTTTCTTTTTCTTTTTCAGTACTGGTACTGGTAATTGAACCCAGGGGCATTCTGCCTTCAAGCTATACCCCCAACCCTATTTTATTTTGAAACAGGGTCTCGCTAGGTTGTTGAGAGTCTCACTACATTGCTGAGGCTGTCCTCAAACCTGTGATCCTCCATCTCAGTTTCCCAAGTACTGGGATTACAGGCATGCACCACCATGGCCAGCTATGTCAGATAGTTTCTACTTCCTTGGGGCCAACTGGGGCCAGGAAGTCATTTTTCAGTTTCCAGTTTCAGTTTGGGAGCTAAAACAATTTGGAGCTTTTCATTTTAAAGGGGCTCTGTTTCACAATCTGAAAATCCCTTTCTTTTGAGTAGATTCTTTAATTTCAATTTAGATTATTTAATTTATTTAAATGTGACACATTCACATTCAATGCTATTATCAATATAATTGAATTTACACCTGCCATTTTACTTTTCATTTTCTAAATAACTCATCTTTCTTGTGCATTCGTTTCTTTCCTATTGCTTTTTTTTGCATTAATTTACTAATGTATCACTTTAATTTCCTTAAATATTTTTTCATGATTTTTTTAGTTATTTTCTCATTGGACACTATAGGGCTTATCTTAAATGTCTTAATTTACCAGAATGATATATAAAAATGTTGCTCCTATGTAGCGCTATTCTTTCCTTGTTTGGGCTTTCAATTGCTGCACTTTGTTTATGGGCACCTCTGTGTTTATCTTAATTGGAGTCTGTAGTGCTGCTTGTATGTAGTGGTTAAAGTTTTGTTTTTGGTTTTAGTTGTTGTTTTTTTTTTTTAACCCAGACATGGGGAGTTTTCCACCATTATTTCTTCATATATTCTTTCTACTCCTTCATCTTCTCTCCTGTGGAATAATTTTTAAATGGTCTAAGTGTTTTAGAATCCTCAGCCAGGCACAGCAGTGCATGCCCATAATCCCAGAATTTAGGAGGCTGACAGATAGGAGGGTTATAGGTTTGAAGCCTGCCTCAGCAACTTAGTGAGACCCTCAGTAACTTAGCAAGACCTTGTTTAAAATAAAAAAGGGCTGGATTATAGCTCAGAGGTAGAATGCCCCTGGGTTAAATCTCCAGTACCAAAAGGAGAGAGGGTGGGAGGGAGGGAGGGAAGGAGGGAGAAAGGGAGAGAGAGAGAGAGAGAGAGAGAGAGAGAGAGAGAGAGAGAGAGAGAATATGAATATGAGAATTCTTCATAGTCTAACTGGGGTGAAATGTGCCTGTCCTGGTCCTGAGTCTGCCCCAGAGCCCCAGGTGTCTGGGGGAGGCAGCAGACTCCTGGGGTAAGGCCAGAGCACTCACCCCGGTGGCCCTGGAAGGGCTAGTAGCCTGTGAGTTGATTTGTTGCCAACCTTAAGAATAGGATAGAGCCGGGCATGGTGGCGCACGCTTGTAATCCCAGCATTTGGGAGGCTGAGACCGGAGGAGACGGGTTCGCGGCCCGCCTCAGCTACCTAGTGAGGCACTCCACAACTTAGTGAAACCCTGTTTCAAAATAAAGAATAAAAAATAGGGCTGGGGGTTTAGCTCGGAGGTAGAATGCCCCTGAGTTCAATCCCCAGTACTGAAAAAAAAAAAAAAAAAAAAAAAAAGAATAGGATAGAAGTGACCAGAGCTCCACTCAACTGATTAATGGGGCCTCTCAAATGTCCTGGCCTAGTACGAGGGGGTTTGGGCATTGCAGGAACACAGGGAGACCCTAAAAGCAGAGGTAGAAGGTGCTGGATACCAGTTCTGAGTGTTGCTGAAGGAAACCTCATGGGATGAGGCTGGACCTGGACCAGGGTCCATCTCCAGCTGTGTCATCTCTGGATGAAGAAGGCTCAGGAGCCAAGAATGTCTGCCAGATGGTTGTTGAAAACCAGCCCTGCGGTCCCTGCTTGATCTACCCACCACCTGCCCAAGGGTAACAGTCACACTGATAATGTGCACAGCCTCTGAGCACTGAGCTCACCTCTGGGCTTAGCATGCCCCCTGCAGTAGCTCATTTAGTTCTCTCAACAGCTCTCTTAGGTAGATGCTATAGTGACCCAAGTGTCATTTTATAAAACTCAGGCCTGGAAAGTGACTTGCTCAAGAGCACACACCGGGATTGGAACTCAGGTCCTGCTGACCCAGGCCCGTACTTTGCAGTTGCCTCCCACCCCCATGACCCTGTGCATTGACTTTATTATTCTCAGAGAATTGAGGTTCTTTATAAAAAATGGTTCACTGGACATAAAGAGGGTCGAGGACCACCATGTGGACCGAAGCCACACCTGGTCTGACCAAGTCTGTGTGCCCAGGAAATCCACCACAGGTGCAGCCTCAGGGCGTCTGCTGCCCTGGTGAAGTCAGGGAGGTTGGAGCTGGGTTGGGACTGCCAGCTCTGGTGGAAGTAGCAGGAGGCAGAATTGGTATCTGTTGGCTACCTGCAGGGTCACCTGGGTATCCTGCCTGCGTTGCCTCTGCACAGGGAGGGGCAGGACTGTGAGCACCTGAGCAGCAGTGTCTGGTCCTGAGCCAAGTAAATGCACTGCCTGTGTGGTTTGTGTTTGCAGTGGGGGTACACATGAGTGTCTTTGGGGTGCCAGGCCTGTGCTGGATGAGGCCCTCCCCTCCTGGAGAGGGGAGCAGACAGAGTGGTGATGGCTATTCTGGGTGACTTGGGCTGTTTGTTGTGGTTTGCTCTAAGGACCAGATCCACCCTAAGCTTCACAGGAGGACTTAGAGAGGAGACAGCTGGATCCGAGGGTGCGTCCAAGCAGGGCTGTGAATAACGGGAGTATGCTCTCTGGGTACCATAAGCTGGTGGCCTTAGCTGGCACTTCTGGGGGAGGAGTGGGTGGTAAAGGGCCTTGGTGCCAGGCTACACAAACTCCACCTAATCTAGAGGGCAGGAGAAGCCATCCAAGGATTTTAGGTGACAGGTGGGGATTAGCATTTTGAGTGATCTAGTGGCAGTTGGAGCCAGGCTGGAAGAGGCCAGGCCATTGCAGAAGCCAGAGCTGGAGTGTGGTGGGAAAGGAGACCAGATCTGAGAAGCATGAGCAGAGTAGGGAGGGGTGGCATTTGAAGACACATCATGAACAAAGAAGAAAGGTCCCCTCTCTGGGTTTTTGTTCTGATTGGTGTGAAGTCAGACCATCAGTACAAATCAGGAAGGAAATATCAACCTAATGAAGACTCTAAATGAGTCCTTTGATAGACACTACCAAGTCGACCTCTCCATGAGTGCCCAGGGCCCATGACACTTTTAAGGACCCACAAAAATGCTTGAATTTAATTTGTTTATTACTGTTATTTTTTGTAGTACTGGATATTGAACCCAGGGTCATTCTACATCTCTGACCTATACCCCTAGCCCTATTTTATTTTTTATTTGGAAATAGGGTCTCACTAAGTTGCTAAGGGCCTTGCCAAGTTTCTGAGGCTGGTCTTGAAACTGTGATTACTCCTGTCTCAGCCTCCTAAGTCCTGGAATTACAGGCAAGTGCCACCAGGCCTGACTCCACCCTATACCCCTAGCCCTATTTTATTTTTTATTTGGAAATAGGGTCTCACTAAGTTGCTAAGGGCCTTGCCAAGTTTCTGAGGCTGGTCTTGAAACTGTGATTACTCCTGTCTCAGCCTCCTAAGTCCTGGAATTACAGGCAAGTGCCACCAGGCCTGACTCCACTTAGTTTATTTTAAAACCAGAAGATATAGTGACTATAACAATAATGAATATATAATTATGAATCCAGCTTGGTTATTTGTCTTTATATTTACACAATCAGAAAATATAGTTGTTTACGAAGGAAGCAGCCCCAAAGGTAAAGGGACATGAACTAATAATGCAGCCCTGAAGAGGGTCTGGGGGCTGTTCCTCTGGGTGGCTGAGGGAGGCCTCTGATGATAGCACATGAAAACCCAAAATGCTGCTTTTCCTCCAAAGCTCAGACAGTTCACATGTCAGCAGTAGGACTCTGATGCTGGCGAGGGGGTGTCTTGTTGAGGTTAAAGGAAACAGCCTCCAATTTATAAGCCAAAGGTCAGAGTTCAAGTTCCAGCACTGCATATTGCTCTGCTGTGCAACCTTGGGCAAGTCACTTACCTTCCCTGGGCCACCTTTCCTTATCTCCAGTTCAGGTTTGATGATATGCTCAGCACCTCTGTAAGAAATGGAGACTGGGGTGGAGGAGTATACCTGGAACCCCCGTGTCCTTTCCCTAAGCCCTCCCTCTACTCTTCTCAGACATCCTAGCCTGGCAGCCACCCTTTAAGTACTGACCAGTGAGCATAAATTCTCCAAGTCTGCAGCCTCCCTCATGCCCAAGATGCTCTTGGGGAGCAGTGGGCACTCTTGAGGGAGGTCTGAGGGGCGCTGTCACCTGTGCCTCCTGTGTGCAGCTAGGAGCCTGCACCATGAGAGTCTGGGGAGGGCCTGAGCCCGGGGGAGCTGCCATTCCTGAGTCAGCCTGCCCGGGACTGCTAATGAAATCCAGATGTCAGACAGAGCACAATCATCACCCCCACCCATCTGGCAGCTCGAGTTTCTTGGAGATTGCAAAAGAAAAAGAAAAATAGAGCAGGGAGAGAATCGCAGCCCAGAACAGCTGAAATCTTAGAGGGGGATGTAAATCGGTTCAGGGTCCTGCTGGGGGAGGGGCAGGAGAGAGGGGAAGAGGGGGCTGACCCAGGCCCCTCCACCCCTGCCTGGTCTCTGCAGCCCTGGGACCCCACCCTGTACCACTCCCAGGCCTGAGCAGGCTGGTGTCCAAGGGTCGGCGTGTTTGAAGACAGTAAGCAGGACTCAGAAGCCATGCCTGACCCTTGCCGGTTTCCCGCCCCTTATTCTGGCCCTAATCCCCACCCCCACCCCACCCCACCCCACCCCGGCCCTGCAGGTCTGGGTACCCTCTGGTGTCAGAGTGGATGAAGCCAGGGCAGGGGACAGGCAGTGGGACTGAGGCTGAGGGAGATTTCGCTTACAGAACTCAGACCCAGGGCTAGAAGCTTCTCCCAGAGCCCGGAGCTGAGTGGCATGGACAGCAGGGGCAGACGGCAGTTTGGGGACCTCCTTCCATGAGGACAGCCTCACACGGGATGCTCTCAAGTCAGGTCTATGCTAGGGAAGGGTCGCAGGCTAAACAAGTTTGATGCCACTGAGGGGTTCCGCATGCTGTGGTCTGGATGTGATCTGACTGTGTCTCAAGGTTCCCACGTTGGGAGCTTGGAGCCCAGCGTGGCAATGTGAGAGGTGGCGGGCCTTTAAGAGATGGGCCTGGTGGGAGTTGGTTGGGTCACTGAGGTACCACCCCTAGAAAAGGATTTTTTTTTTTCTTTTGTGGTACTGGGGATTGAACCCAGGGCCATTCTACCTCCAAGCTACATCCCCAGCCCTATATTTTATTTTTTATCTTGAAACAGGGTCTCCCTAAGTTGCAGAGGGCCTCACTAAATAGCTGGGCTGGCCGTGAACCCGGATCCTCTGGCCTCAGCCTCCCAAGTGCTGGGATTACAAGCGTGCGCCACCACGCCCGGCTTAAAAAGCATTGTTTAAGGGAGCGAGCCTGGCTGCATCTCTCACCCTGGTCCCTGCCTTGCCCCATGATCCCTCCCTTTGTGTTCTACCATAAGATCTTCACCAGAGCTAGGGAGTACTGTGTGACTCAGCCTCCACAACTGTGGGCTAAATAAACCTCTTTTCTTTTCTTTTTTTTTTTTTTTTTTTTTTTTGTGGTACTGGAGATGGAACTCAGAGGCATTCTGCCTCCAAGCTATACCCCCAGCCCTATTTTTTTTTTTTATTCTTTATTTTGAAACAGGGTCTCACTAAGTTGCGGAGTGCCTCACTAGGTAGCTGAGGCTGGCCGCTAACCCGAATCCTCTGGTCTCAGCCTCCCAAATGCTGGGATTACAAGCGTGCGCCACCACGCCCGGCTTAACCTCTTTTCTTTATATGCACTCAGCCTCAGGCATTTTGTTATAGTAACAGAAAACAGACAAGACCCATCAGTGTTATCTGTGGAAAAACTAAGGATATTTTCACAGCACCCAGGTAGGACTGCAGGTTATAAAACATCTATAGAGAGAAAAAGGGGGGGGGGGGAGAGACAGAAAGACAAGACCACAGACAAAAAGCCCTTTTGATGTTAGACAATGAAATTAGCAAAGAAAGTGTTATGCTCTTCCCCTCTCATTAAAAAACATGTAGAAGAAAGGAAGGGAGGGAAGAGAGGTTGGGAGGAAGAGAAGGAGGAAGGGAGAAAGGGAGGGCAGGGGAGGGGAGGACAGGAGAGGAGAGGAGAAGCTGGCACACAGCGTCCCTCTGTGTCCACTGAGAAAAGCCTGGCCTGAGCAGGTGACACTGCAGGAACAGATACTGCAGGTAACATGGCAGGACCCTCTGGAACCAGAGCTGGCTAGCCAAGGGGCCTGGGCTGTGGTATGTGGTCTTGGCCCAGGACCTGGAATGTTATGGGCACTCAGAGAATGAAAGCAGGGTGGGTGTTGCTGGGGGCCACAATGTGACCGCAGCTTGGCAGGTGGTGGCTTTGGCTTGGTGCTGACACTAGGATAGTGCCCCAGGCCCGGTGGTGTGTCCCCAACTCCCTCAGGCCCTCTGCTCACAACATGGTGGCCGAGCCTGTGCAGGACCCCAGCACCTCCCCTTACAAGGTGTGTGCCTTCAGGAAAGGCAAGCCAGTCTTTCTAGGTCTCTAGTTTCCTACTATGTAAAGTGAAGATACTAGAAACCTTGCCTGCTGGGGTTCTGATCCGGCGCTATGTGAGCTACAGTGCTCAGAAGAGCGCTGGCCCCATGCACACAGCCTGAGCATTAGCTGTTGTGACTATTCATTGCTGTCGTTATTGTTATGGTTCAACTCAGTTGTTTTGAGCCATTTTAAGAAGCTCCAGAGGCCTGAGAGAGGCTTCAAGGCTGTGGGGTCCACAGAGGGGACTCTGGTTCCCTTCCCACCTTCTTCCCAGGAGAAGGGGGCTTCTTGGGGACAGGCTTCTTGGTGATGACTGCTTTGCTGGGGCTTGGGAGGGGCAGGGGATGGGTCTTGTGATTTTGAGTCACCCAGGTTGGCCTGGAGCTCTGCTGTGCCCAGAATGGGGCTGCAGGAGGAGGGGCTCTGGGGCCCAGCTCAGGTGCCCAGTGCCACCTGTGGCTGTTAGCTCCCCCTGGGCCAGGCAGAGGATGGATGTCCCATGTGTTCACCCTGACTGCACAGAGAAGCAGGAGCTGGTGGGGAGGGGGTGCGGGTGGGGCTCAGGGGGTGGGGTTCACAGGCAGCCACTTTTACGTCCTTCCTGCTGTCGCGCACAGGCAGGAAGAGCTTAGGAGGGCTGGTTTCACATCCTCAGCTGCCAGTTCTCCTTTCACGAGGATGGCAGATGGTGATGAGAGTCCCCATGAATCCCACTGTGTCCGTGTCACCGCCTCCATCCTCTGCCCCGGCCCTGAGGGGCAGGGTGTGGGCAGAGACTGGGAGCCACTCCCCATCCCTGGTCTTGATCTACCATGAGGTCCAGTGAACGGAGCACGTGAGCGAGTGATCACACCTGGGCCACTCAGCTCTTTGTCACTGTGGTGTAACACCTGACATGGCTAACTGTAGCAAGAGGCTTAGCAAGAAACCAGCCTGCAGGGTCAAAGTGCAGATGGCACGGCACAGGCTCTGGCCAGGGCTGCCCTTCACCGCACCGTTTGATGGTGGATAGTGATGCTGGGAACTTGTGCAGGAAGCAGGTGGTATGTCTGATATAGAGAACAAGGAGAGATGGAGGAGCCAGGCTCGTGCCTTTGAGAACTACTTTGATCCTTTCAAGGACACATCCCAATGACCTAAGGCCCTCCTGCTAAGGTTCTGCTGGAACCAAACTCCCAACATGTGGATCCTTAGGAACACTCAAACTATATCCAAATCACGGTGGCATCCTTGGGCTGCATAGCTCCCTGTGCCCACTCCTCCAGGCAGCCTTCTCTGGTTCCTCATGTTCTCCAAGTGGGAAGGACTTCCCTCCGCAGAATGTTGGACAGACTCACTAGTGTCCGTACTCCTTCCCTGCCAGAGCAGGGCTCTTGGTTTGACCACTCATATGGCTAATTTTCATCTTGGAGTCACTCCGGGTAGAGCCAACTCTGCAGGTCTCGTGGAAGGTTCTAGCTGGGTCATCCATGGGTTGGTCCCCTCAACCTCAGTGAGGACAGAGAGCCCAAGGTGGCCGAGTCTCACTAAGCTGGTGCCTGAGACCACTTGGGGAAGGGGGTCCTCTGAGGCAGATGCAGAACCCCTGGAGCCAAAGGGGTCCAGGTAGATGAAATACGTAGAGGTCAAGGGGGCTTCACCTCAATGTAGAACATTGTTGTGTGTCCCTGGGCCAGTTACTTACAGTCTCTGTTTCTCTGTCTGTGATATGGAGGGGAGGTTGGACCAGATCAGTGATTCCCAACTAGGGCTTCACACTAGTATATCCTGGGGTGTTTTCGGTTCGTTCATTTTGGGGATTTTAGAAATTCTGATTTAGTAGATCTGAAGTAGGCCTGGCCGTGAGCATCTTCCCAGCTGACCAGGGATTCTGATATGCAGCAAAGCAAAAACACAGCACCCAGGTCTGAAATGGGATGCACCAGGCAGGTGGCACTGGGGCTCTGCAGGTGAGCGGAGCCCTGGCATTCTGAAGTCCTAGCAACACAAGATGACAGGTTTCATGAGCCTCGGAAGTGAACATTGCAGAAGGCCCTGCTTCAAATGCTGTCTGACTTTCAATCCCAGATTCTTAGGCCATGTGAGCACAAAGTTTTATTATTCCCAGAAGCTAGGCTTCTGCGCTGGATGATTCTGACACTTGGTGATTCTGAATCTTGTGGTTTTCAGAGCCCGAGGCTCTCCACCAGTCCATATCTAACGATGCGATTCAGAACCTTCAGCCTGTCTCTATATCCATGCTGCTGTTGTTACCGTCTTTGGAACGAAGATTCTCCATGTCTGTGATTGTAATGCAATCTGAATTCTAGAGATTCCAAGAATCTAAACGATTGTGGCACTAACATTTTGTAAAAATTCTACATTCAGCAACTCTGCGGCGATCTGTCATTCCATCTGGGCAGCTGGCCGCCAGGGCCCCTGGCCCGGCCTCTGTCTCCCTGAGACAAGGTGGCGATTGTGTGAGCCGGGACCCGTGCCCCTCCCTCCTGGCCTGGAGGGCCTCTCTTGGGGGAAGGAGCGGGGGTGGGGAGAGCAGAGACCCCATAGAGCTTCCTTGGCTTCCGCTCTTCCTCCAACACTGGCCATGGAGGAGAGGAAGGCAGAGCCTTATGAGGGGTGCATTCCACTGTGCAGCAGGAAGCAGCTGGGTAGATGTGCGGCAGCATCTCAGTGGCTTCCAGCATCATCCTCATCTCACAGCAGAGCTGTCAATTCCCAGAGTAGCAGATTAGACTCTGACACTAGAGCTATCTCATCCAAAGGCCTCCCTAAACACACACAGACACACAGACACACACACAGACACACACACACACACACACAGATTCCAGATGGGGAAACTGAGGCCCAGGAAGAGGAGGAGGAGGTGACTTGCTTGAAGGAGCTGGCATCTAAAGCCTAGACTCCTAACTCCCAGCTACTACTGCCCTGCCCTTTGCAGCCGGTCCCTCCCAGGCCTGGCTTTACACAGACCATCGCCTTCTGTAGGACTGAGATGACTTTCAGATTCCCTGAAGCTGACACAGACCAGCCCTGTGGCTCAGGATTACACATTTACAGCCTGTAGCTTGGTGATTTCTCCAGACCCAGGATGGGAGCTCCTACACTCCTGTGTAACCTCTGGGCTGCTTCCTGTCAACCAGACCACAAAGTTCTCTGTTTCATTACTCCAAAACTGGTGTGCAGTGCATGTCTGGCTCGGAGGTCAGGAGATAGAGGGTGGGTTGGGAAGAATAAGGTGTAGGCTGCCCCTCACTCACTGTGTGAACTTGAGACAAGTTCCTGCACTTCCCAGCCTCTCCATGCTGGGAGCTGGTGGATCATAGCTCAGAGAATTGCCGTATGAGGATTAAAAGAGATCCCTGTGGTCACACCTGGCACGCTGGGAGGGGACAGAGGCTGGCCACATCCACCACCAGCTCACCACTGTCAGCACAGAGCCCATCTTGACGTGGGGCTTGTTTGCTGACAGAGACTGGGTGGACTCACTTATATTCACTCAGAGGGTGACGTTATGCATGTCAGAGATTTTCCTGGGTTTTTAAAAGGTTAGTGGGTTAGAGTAGAAAGGGTCAAAAGGCCTTGGATGTCTGAGATGTTAGGCATGATGATGATGATCGTGGTGCTGATGGTGGTGATGATGTTGGCCACGGTAGTGATGGTGATGATTGTGATGATGGTGGTGGTCATGGTGATGATGGTGATCGTGGTGCTGATGGTGCTGATGGTGGTGATGATGTTGGCCACGGTAGTGATGGTGATGATTGTGATGATGGTGGTGGTCATGGTGATGATGATGATGATCGTGGTGCTGATGGTGGTGATGATGTTGGCCATGGTAGTGATGGTGATGATTGTGATGATGGTGGTGGTCATGGGGATGATGGTGGTGATGGTGGTGGTAATGGTGGTGATCATGGCTACTTTTACTGATATGTGCCAAACACTTTGTACACAATATTTTTTCTCAACTGCCTACCTGGTAGATAGTGATATCCCTACTTAGATGATGGGAAACTAGGCCTAGAGAGATTCAGAAATTGTCCCCAAGCTCTTGCTGCCAGTAAATGGAAAAAGCAGGATTCAAAGCCAGGGCCCCACAGCTGTGCAGACGGAGCTCTTTTTACCTTGCCTCAGCTGGATGAGAGGATGCAGGACCACAAGTTGGACAGTGGCTACCTCCCCGTGGGGCCACAGCAGCCATGGCCAGGGAAACAGGACATTTTTCAGAAGAATGCAATGGTTGCCCTTTTTTTTTCCTCCTTCAACATGATTCTCCTAGTTTTCTCTGTGGTTCTGTTGTCACTGTTTGAAATTCAGAGCTGCCTGGGGCTGATCAGCCCTGCATCTACCCAGCTTGCCTTGGCTAGTGGAGATGGGCCTAGAGCAGGGCTCTACATGGCCACATACCTGCACACCACACAGGACTCTTGAGGGGCGTGAGCGCATGTGGGCACATATGCCTGCAGACCCTGCCAACGGGCCCCCTTAGGGTCCTGGAGGTTTTTTTTCAAGAAACCTCTGCTCTGTGCTTGGCCACATATGCGTCTGTCAGCTCACTTACCATGAATCTGCCTGGTCAGCCTAAGATATGAGCCAGGGAAGCAGGCTGCACCTGTCACTCCATGTGTGTCACCTGTGTCCCTGTGCACAGGCTCATGTCCAACGTGGGCAGAGCCAGGGGCCTTTGCCCTAGTACTTACATGTGCTAAGAATCCCAGGTGGCTCCTTCCACTCCTGAGATTCCAGCCTTTGGGGCTGATGGAAGTGAGGCGAGGGCAAGAGAGACAAGACACAGTGAGGAGCACACAGGGAAGTGCTCCAGGGACGGGGGACACGGGACTTGCCCCAGGGCTCTGCCTTGGTGCCAGTCCTAGGAAGGAATGTGTGCTCCTGGAGACATGGCCAGCAGCAGGTTGAAGAGCCCTCCCCTGTGGCAGGCATGGAGCCCTCTGGGGTTTAACACCTTCCCAGAGTGCATGGCAGGGTCCTGGATGCAGAAGGCCCCTTCCCACCGCAGGAGGTGGGGCGAGGGGTGGCATCTGGAAGTTGCCTGGCCCATGCTGCCTCGCCAAGTTGCTTCAGATTCTCCCCCAGCACCCACTTGAGTCCAAGGGGCATGAGCCTGTCCTGCCACGCACAGGCTCTATGGGGCTGAAGGCCACTTGCTTCCCCTGGCTTCTGCCTCTCCCTGTGCTGAGTGGAGGGCTGTGGGAGGTGAAGTGGGACCCTGGCAGTCTGTGCTCTGCGGGAACCATGTTCACACCACACTGTGTGCACACCATGCAGCTGGGCCACAGGAGGTCGGGGCTCTGCTTCCCTCTGGGCCTGGCTTCATCCTCTCCCTCCCTCCCGAGCATTCTTCCATTGTGGACTCAATGCCTCTTCTAATTCTGCCTTCTGAGCTGGCCAGCAACTTGGAACAGTGGGGAAAGTCCTGGGTCTGGCCCTGTGACCTCTGTCATGTCACCTGGCTGTTTCTAGTTTTTTCTTCCTGTTCTGAGTCCTTTTGCTCACCTACAGGGGAGTGTGTGTGTGTGTGTGTGTGTGTGTGTGTGTGCAGCAATATGCCAGGGTGTCTGACCCCACCTCCAAATCAGCCTCGGGGTGGACCCTGCCTCTGGAGGCACCACGCACAGGCTCAGTGACAGGTGGCTGTCAGGGCGTCCCATCCATCACTGCAGCCTGCTGCCCAGCGAGAGCCAGGCTTCCATCCACCCATCACTGCAGGTGAACTACACAGCCACCTCTCCCCATGGGCACCTGGGCCCTGCCCCCACGCAGAGCCAGGACCTTCACTAAAGAGGAGAGCGCAGGCCTGGCTCCCACCGCCATGCAGGATGGCCGAGCCTAGTCACCACAGACCTGTCCTTGAGCCTGGCACTCTCTCCCCCAAGTTTTTCTCTGGAGCCCTCACCTTCCTCCTCCCTGCATCGCTGCTATACCACACTGCTCTCCCCTCTCCCCAGAGTGTGGCAGCAGCCTCCAACTGGTGTCCTCACATCCAATACCCATCCATTCTCCACATGCAGCCAGAGGTCTTGAAATGCCAGGTGGCTATTGCCACCCCCAATCTGTTCCCCTTCCCCATCTCCTCAGGGCTTGGAAGATAAAATCCCACCCTGCAGTGGTGTCCCAGGCCTGGTGTGGTCTGGCCTGTGTGGCCTGTGACCTTTGCCCTTTGTGCTTCCTGCCATCCAGCCCAGTACCAGCGATCCACATGCCCCCCCCCACACACACACTGCAACTGCCCCTGCCCCTGCTCTGCACTCCTGGTGGCCACCTCCCAGCTTCCAAACAGCTCTCTGCTCTTCCCAAGCGCTTCCCTCCACCTGTGACCAGTGTTCAAGCGTGTTACTTTGATCTGGTCATCTCTTATGTGCCCAGCACTGTGCTAGGCCCAGGGAACCTACCACAGTGAACAGGGAAGACAAGGAAAGAATACAGCTCATGTTCCTGTTGGGCAACAAAGAAATCGACATAAATGGATATGGCATGGTACAGGCCACGTTCAAATAGAGTTGTCAGGGACAGCCTTTCTGAGGATGTCACAACTAGGATAGAGATAAATAAAGCAGGGAGCAAATGGAGTGACAATCTGGGAGAAGAGGATCCCAGCAGAGAGAAAGGCCAGTGCAAAGGCCCTGGGGTGAGGCAAGGGTGTGCTTGCTTGACAGCTAAGAGGGAGCTTGGGCTGGTGGGAGGGGCTGAGGCACAGGGCTGAGAATGTTCCCTGCCACTACCTCCCTTCCTCCACCTCCTCCCCCAGCTGGGCAGCTCTTCTCTGGGGAACACAGATAGGTGCTTGTCTTGAGAGCCCCCCTCCTCTGCCATGCTGAACGCTTGCAGTGGGGACAGGAAGTGTCGGCCCTCGCCTCCCAGCTGGCTGGGTAGGACGCCACTGAGCCAGGCTGGCCTGCTCAGGGAGGGACAGAGGGCCCATTGAGCCTGCTCTCTGGACCATCAGGGACAATAGCCACACTGAGGACCAGGAACATCAGCCGGCATGCTTGTCCAGGAAGTTGACAACCGTGGCCCACCCCCTTCCCCAGCCTCCCCGCCCTTTCTGCCTTTCTCCTCCAGCTTCTTACTGCAGGCCAATAGTGATGTCCCAATGGCCACTTTGCTCTTCACTTCCTCCCCAGAGGCTCCCTGCCCCATGCCAGAGTTCCTGGGCCCAGGAACTCTGAAGAGTGTCCTTTGTGGTCTCTGAGTCTGAGGAGGGCGGTGGGGGAGGTGACAGACAAGGAGGCATCACACCATTTTCACCCACCTAGCTTGGGTACAGCTTCAGAATCCTCCTCAACACAGTGCTCCAGTAGCTGGCAATTGCAGTGGGCTCCCAAGGGAAGTATTTGCCCTTCTTGGTCTAGCCCATCCCCTAATCAACATATGGGGAAACTGGGTTCTGGGCAGTACAGGGACCTGTCCCAGGTTGCAAAGCACATTGGTGGGTGTGTTAGAGTGGGAGGGAGGGAAGAAATGTCCATCTTCAAGCAGTGTAGGTGGTGAGACTTCAGACTCTGGTTGTGCTCCAGATTGCCCTGGACAGGCCCTGTAGTGTGGCTTCCTCTCTGAAGAAGGGTCCAGCCTGGCCTCAGCCCTGGCACCCCATTCCTTCTGTACTTTCAGAACAATTTGGATATTTGCTATCTCATGATTTGACATCTCATGATGGTTCCTTCTTGTTCTTTCCCATTAGCCAGCTGTAAATTCATGAGGCTGAGTTTCCATCTGTCTTGTTAACTGCCCTCCTCTCAGGCTTCAAGTACAGTGGTACCCAAGGCATAGGAACAGAGGCCTGGGGGCAGGAGAGATAAGTGCATGCGGAGACCACTGCCCAGGGCCTTCCTCGATCCATGGCTGGTCACTTGGTCCTCACTGTCCTGCAGAGGACAAGTGGGACCCCTGGGGGCCACTTGGGCCCAGGCATCAAGCTGATGAGACACATGCCAGCACATGGAAAGCAGCCAGCCTGGCAGGGCAAGTCCTGAGCTCCCTGCAGGGAAACTGAGGCCCAGGGAGCCGAGTCATGAGCCCGGGGTCTTACAGCAGAGCTGGAAGCTAAGCCGGACCTCCTGGCTTTTGTCCAGGCTCCTGGGCACCCCACCTGGCCAGCAGCCCCTGTGCCTGTAGCTCAAGGCTGACTTTTGCCAACAGCTGGGCCCTGGGGAGCTGTGTGTGCGGGTGCCAAGCCAAACATGAGCGGCGGAGGTAGGGGCGGGAGGTGCCTGCAGGCACGCGTGCCTTTGCTTTCCTGAGCAGACAGGCCGAGCCCCTAGCAGCCAGGTCTGCTCCTTCCGTGATCACTGTTCCCTGTGATGGTTTCCAGATGCCCAGGAGCCTCAGGTTTGTGGCTGGGCCAGGAGTGCCAGGCCAGCCCTCTCCCAGCACCCCCTCCTCCACTGCCGCTGGTCCTGCTGCTACATAGCTGGCCCTTCCACCCCACCCCATGCTGTTGCCCTCCCAAGCCTGCAACCAGCCCTGCTCCTGGGCCAGGGAGCCCTGGGCTCTGGCCCCAGCTCTGACCCAACTTTCTGTGTGACTGGAGTGAGTCACTAGCCTTCTCTGTGCTTCAGTTTCCTGGGCTGTAGAATGGGTACATGGGGGCAACGTGGAGGAGACAGCATCTTCCACACACTGACCTGGAGCATGCAGGACTGTGGTTCCTAAAGTGAGTCCCCAGAGCAGCAGCAGCAGCAGCAGCAGCAGAAGCAGCACCCCAGGGATTAGTAAGTGATGCAGAGTCTCAGGACCACCAGGGCCTTTGTGTCCATTCAGAGGCTCCAGGGGCAGGGGAGGCCCAGATGGTTTGGGCACAAGATCAAGTGTGAGCAGGGAATGGCCTGTGCTCTGGAATCATGAGCCTGGGCACCTGGGTCAGAAAAGCAGCAGCCTTCGCAGCTGTGGCTTTGGGAAGGGGCACTCCTGGATGTCCTGGTGAGGAAAGTGGATTGGAACTCCCTCCAAGTGAGCCCAGCTCCCACAGCCTGGGTGCCCTGTGGGACAGGCCTCCATGAGGGCTGCCCAGAGACCAGGGCCAGGAGAAGGTCAGCACCTGAGACCAGGCAGGAGCAGGTCCCAGCTCTGCAGCTGCCTGCCTGTGTGACCTTGGGAAGACTTCGCTGTGCCTTGGATTCCTCATCTGTAGGTCCTTTGCTTCTGGGGCACTCCATCCTCCTGCCTCCTGCAGAGCTACCTACACTGAGCCCCTGGTGCCCTTGGGGACAGTGGGTGGGGGCAGCGACTTCCCAGCCTGAGCTGCAGAGCTGGGGCTCGTCAGACTTGGTCCACCCCACCTCCAGGTTTTGGCACCTGCAGCTTGTTCTCTGATTTCCGACACCAGCCGGCAGCCCCGGAAACACTGGGAAATGCCTGCATTGGCCACAGAAGCCTCTTAGCCTGATCTGCCTGAGTCCAGTTGCCACAGGTGACCTTGACACTGGTCTGTGGCCTTCTGGACCCCAGATAGCTCACACAGCAGTGAAAGAATTGGAATACAGACAGAAAAAACAGGAGTCAAGGCCTGCCACTTATTTGCTCTGTGACCCTGGACAGGTGACTTAACTTCTCTGGGTCTTTGTTTTCGCATCTGGCAATAGGGGTCACCATGCAGTTCCCTGCAAGTCCAGTGCGTGGCCAGCCTCAGCGCACAGTGGACCTGGTGCTGTCAGCGCTGTGGCGGCTCTCCTGGGTGCCGGGAGCTCCAGTGCTCACCCCATACAAGTTATCAGGGAGGAATGCTGACTGATGAGAAGACAGGGGCCCCAGGAGGAGGTGCCATGGTACAGAGGCTGGAAGTCAGGCCTGCAGCCTCCCGCCGGCAGCCATGGGAGCCCCAGCCTCCAGCTCCTGCCAGAGTGGCCCCTGAATTGCTGACTTAGCGTTTCCCCAGCCAGGACGGACCAGATCTCTTTTCTGGCACTTGGCCACCCTCCCCACCCTTCCCCCATTGCTATTTTGAGCTGAGCTCCCCTGTCCCCTCCTCCACAGCTGTGGCCCTCACACCCAAAGCCTCATTCCAGACTGAGCCCTCTCCACCCCTTCACCCACCACCCTCCCTCAGCCAGGTGGGGCTGGGCTCCTCGCAGCAGCCACATCTCGCTGGGCCTCCCCAGGCCGGGCCCCAGACCGGGAGGCAGGAGCCAGCTGCCTGTGGAAATGATCCTGAGTGCTCAGCGCATCCCAGGAGGGCGTCCTGGGGGTGGACAGAACCCGTCCCAGGGTCAGCCCACACGGCCATCTCCCAGCTCTGAGGCCTCTGCCCTTGACCTTACACCCCACCCATCACAAGCACTTGCCCACACCCTAGGGAGCCCCTCCAGCTGCTGATGGATTCTGAACCCTGGCCTGGGATATCTGGAGAGTCCCCCATGGCCACACACTCATAGAGGCTAGTGGGAAACCGCCTGGCCATTTGTGAAGTTTTTTTAAAATTCAGGATGAAATCTCTGAGCTTGGCATGCTGCAGGCCGGGTCAGGGCAGGACATGACCCGCGGCCAAGTGAATGGTGTAGACCACACGGTCCCCGGGGAGTTGGAGAAGCCCAGCTTGCTCAGGGGAGGCGGCAGAGGAGGTTCTCAGCCAGAGAGGTGGCCTGGGACTGGACTGTAGAGCAAGGACCCCAAGAGGGCCCTTAACCCTGTCTAAGACAGGGAGATGGGGATGGTGCCCCTGGAGCTTGTCCTTGAAGGGTAGGAGGATCTGTGGGCATTCGCTGGGTGGGAAAGTGTTGGGGTGCAGGGAATGGCAAGAGCAGAGGCACGGCGAGTGGTGTGTCACTCAGTTTTAAAATCCAAAGGGACTTTGATTTGTGGAAGGGGTTAACAGTACCTAAGGTAGAAGGTTAGCTAGGGTCAGATGGGGCCGAGGCTCTATCGCCTTGTGCATACATGTCATTTCAGTCTTGTAGCCACGGGGCCTCAAGTCTGGAGCAGCCGTTCGAGTCCTTATAGGGCACCCCACCTAGCTGAACCGGGGTGGCTATAGCCAAAGAGAGGGGTACAGTCAGGGATGCACAGCCCCAGGTCCCCTTCCTCCCCACCCCCCAACAGCCAGCAGAGACTGGCGAGTGGCTAGGAGGCTGCAGACGAACATCCACCACAGGCAGCCCCTGCAGTCACATGCGGGGAGGAAAACCGCGGCTGGCTTTTGCACGCCCGTGATTCGGATGTTTTCCACCCCTTTGGGCTGCTGGTGCTTGGCTGGTGGAGGAAGGCCAGAGGCAGGAAACAGATAACCCGGGGAGTGGCTGCACATGTGATTAAAAAGTCTTCGCTTTCCAAAAGGCTTGGCCTGAGATCGTATGGATGGCCTGGCCCTGGGTGGAATTTGGACAGAGGGGTGCCTGCTGCCTCCTGGCCCAGCGCCTGGAGATTTCGGGGTGCCAGGTGTCTCCACAGGCCCTGGGTCCCTTGGCCTCTGTTGGCTGCGCCCCCTCCTATGTCTGTTTCCTCTTTCCCCACCTGGTTGGTGTCCCCATCATCTCTCTTCTAGTCACTCCCCTGTGCCCTCATCTCTGTCTCCCTCACTCTGCTCTGCTGAGCCGGCCCATCCCTCCCTGTCCCTGTTCCCACCATGGCAGCCCTCTCCTGGCCTCCCTCATCTCCCCAGCCTCCCTATCTTGGCCCCTCCCCTCCTCTCCACACCCCCACCGTGCCCCCCGCCCCAGGGTTTTCCTGAGGCCTTTTCCTGTCACTGTGAAAGCGTCCATTGTTCCCTGCACTTTGACAAACCCTAGTGTTGTGGAATCAGGATGGCATTTTTGTGGTGGCTTTGGGCTGGGAGCGGGTGGGAGGGGTGCAGAGGAGACGGGGCCTCCTGGGCCCATGCTGGGTTGCGGCAGGAACCCAGAGAAGGGGAGGGGGCCTGGGCAGGAGGCAAGGATGTCTGCACTGAGACAAGGAGGCCCTTGAGGCCAGGAGGAAGCCCAGGGTGGCCTCTGTGGCGTCCTTCCTCCCTCCCGGCATCCTGCAGCCGCAGCCCAGCCCACCTGTCCCTCTGACCGGCTGCTTCCTCTGGGTGGCCTGTAGCCTGCAGCTGCCCGGAGCGGCTGTGATTAGCTCCTGCCTGCGGGTGTGAGCTGTGTGGACACGTGAGTGTGGGGCTCTGGGGGGGGGGGGTCCCTGAGGCGGTGCTCAGCACAAGGGAAGGAAAAGCTCTAGTTTCTCATTCCACAGACTCAACCTCGGATCCCGCCCCACTGCTTACCAGTTATGTGATGTCGGACAGCCTGCTGCCCCTGTTCCGAGCCTTAGTTTCCTTATCTGCCATTCGGGTGAAGAGTGCTGATTTTGAGGGGCTCTTGCATTCAGTAGAGATAATTTCATCATTGGGCATTGTCCCTGTGACTGTCACCTAGGTCTGAGGATGTGGTTCCAGCACATTTCCACGATATGAATGACTTGGGCTCGAGCCTGTGGCTGGGCGGCTGGGGGTTCCTGTGACTGGTATGGGCCACAACTGGAGAAAGGGTCACCGGGCTGAGCCCTTTGGGATGTTCCAGACTGAGAGCTTCATGAAGGCAGGTGTTCCTCGGCTGTCTTGTTAATTTTCATATTCCTGAAATTTTCTACAAAGCCTGGTACAGAGCCCAAGAAGTGACAGCTAACAGAATGAATGTTGAGGTGTTGGTCAGGGCTTAGAGGTCAGAGATGGGGTCATGTTCCTGGGAGCAGGCTTGTTCTCTCCTTTCTCACAACTGTGTCATGGAGAGGCCCTATGTTGGGGGAAAGTGTGGCTCTGGTGCTGGTGGGTGGGGCTCGCGTCTTGGCAGTGTTGGGCTCTGTGCAGGTAGCTTGACCAACCTGGGCCTCCATCTGCCCTTCTGCCACAGGGAGGGCTGTGGAGTGGCAAGTTTGTGAATGCCTACAATTCCTGTACTTGGGAGGCCGAGACAGGAGGATCGTAGGTTTGAGGCCAGCTTCAGCAGCTTGACAAGACCCTATTGAAAATAAAAAATAAAAAAGGCTGGGGGTGTAGCTTGGTGGTAGAATTCCCTGGATTCAATCCCCAGTACCAAAAACAAACAAAACAAAAAGTGCCTGGGGCATCGAAGGCCAGTATCCCCAGCAACCCAGAGCAATCCTGTCACTTGGCAGATGAAGGAACAGAGGCTTCAAGATGGGCCAGAGAGAACCAGGGCCCAAATGGGTATCTGAGCTACAATGCCCCAGCATCAAGGAGAGACGGGATTAGAGCTAAAAGAGAGGCTCAAGAGAAGAAGCTTCGGCTCCTCTTGGAGGGCCTCCAGGAAGGGCCAGCAAGGACACACAGTCCTGGCCGAGGCTGTGACTCTGCTCAGCCCCTACCTGCTCCGATACCCGTGCAGCACTGGACCAAACTCCCTGCCCCCTCGGCCTCTGCTTCTTCAGAAGCATCTCAGACTCCCGAGACCCAGGGCCCTTCCTCTCTGCAACAGTGGAGTCAGGGTCAGGGTCAGGGTCACCTCAGCAGCTGGGTTGCAGCCCAGACTGGACAGGGGCTGTAGGGAGCTCATCTGTCTTATCTCCTCCCCTGCCTACCTCAGCCCCAGCCAGAGCCTCTCCCCTGGACACAGGGGGCACCCAGTGCTCAGTAGACAGGGGCTGTGAGTGGGTCAAGCTTTGTGTTGGCCTTTGATCTCTCATTCTGGAAATGGAGAAGCCAAGGCACAGGGGAAGGAATGTCCCAGCATGCCAGAACTATGACGGCAGTTCTTTCATTTGCACCATCTTGGTTCCCTGCATGGGAATTGAGAAAGTGGGTCCGAGTCAGACAGCTTTGGTTCAGATATGGACTCTTCTGCTGCCTGACTGGGTAGCTTGGAGCAAGCTGTGGACATCCATCTCTCCGGCTCAGGGCACGGTGGGGTACAAGCCTGTCCTCCCAGGCAAGGACAGTGGCAAGGCCAGGCCTGCAGGGTGAGACCCACAGCTGGAATCCTGTGTCCAGAGAGAAGAGGCTGCACACCCTGGTGCAGAACCCAGCTTGACATGTGGGAAGGGAGCAGCCACAGCCCTCACCCCCTCCCTGTCGCCCCCTCCTAGGCCCAGCATCCCTGTGCTGATCCACCTCAAGCCACTGAAGGCCACAATTGTCACCTCTGTGAGAAGGGGACTCCCAATCAAAAGGGACCATGAGGGGATGAAGCCTCACCCTAAGGATAGCTGACTGGCTGGACAGAGGGTCAGGGAGATGGATGGGCAGAGTGACCGGGCTGTGTCAAGTAACAATAGGTAACTACTTCCAGTTTCTCTTAATGCAGAGGGAGCAGAAGGGGCGCAGAGTGGGATGCCTTCCATGCTGCAGGGCAGAGCAGCCCTATGGATGTAAGCATGGTCCAGCTGTACCCCACACCCAGCCTGTGTCCACACCTGCAAGGACAAAGGCAGGACAAGTATGGACAGGGCTGCCTTCTTGGAGGGTTCCCCCACAGGGAAAGCTTAGGGTGCCCCCTCGTGGGCAGGAGGGGCTGCAGAGCTGGAAGAGGGCTGCTTAACCTTTACCTCCATCCAAGTCAGACCTCACTGAAGACAATCCACTGACAGGACAGAAGGGGCAGAAGTCAAGTCATCAGCAGTCCCTGCCCACAGCCTCCTGCCTGCACACTCTGAAACCCTGGCTGGTTCCCCGTTGGGCTTTTCTGATGTGTTTTCCCTTTCTCAGCTGGGGAAAGACAGAGGCAATGTCTTACCACCTCTCCTGCTTGCTCTCAGAGAGTTTTTCCAAATGTCTAACAAAAATTATCACGACTATTCTAATGGCTTTGTTGTCCTCCATCCAATGGGTGTAACGTAATTGAGGGAACCAGGGCATTGTTGTGGAATGTGTGGCTTGGTCCAGTTTTTTATTGTCTCAGTGATGCTATGATGAACATTCTCAAGCACCCCCTTTGGCCCACGTCGCTGACCATCTCCTTAGGACAGTTGCCCAGAAACAGATTTACTTTGGAGGGAGGAGGGGATGGATATTTTTTAAAGTTTGAAGACTTATGACCAAGTAACCCTATAGAAATACAGTAAGAAAATATATCTGTCCAACCTGCCCTAGCAGTATGTGACCGTGCCCACCTTCATCTGTGGTGGTGACCTTCACCAGCTCCAAGGTCAAGAGGACTGTACAGTTGGAAGTGCCCTCAGTCATCAGGCTCAAAACTGCCTGACAGAGCAAAGGTCCCGTTGGCAGGCTCCCTGACAGTTTACCCAGTCTCTGCTTACATACCCCCAGTGACAGAGAGCTCACCACCTTTCATGCAAACCTCATGGTTTCTCATGAACTAATAGGAAGAAAGCACAGAATCATGCTGAAGAAGTATCCAGAGAGTGTCAGCGTCTTCTGCTTCTTCCCACGCTGCTGCCTGCCTGGCTGACTCCTCCCCTTCCTCGGCCTAGCTTTGCTTTCTGAGCTTCTTGGCCGGCGTCCTCCTTCCCATCCCAAACTAGCCTCAGCCTCCCACTTCCCAGACTGCCTCCTGCAGCGATTCAAGCACCAATCTGGAGATCAGAAGACTCTTCCCTTCCCCCAGCCCTATCCCTGACCACTGTGTGCCCTTGAGCAAGTCCCCTTGCCTCTCTGGTCCCCAGAGGGCCTGTCTGTGCTGTTGTGGTGATTTCTGAGCCATGGTGAGCTGTGCCCTGGCTCCTGGCAGATGTGATTCCCCAGGGGGGTACGTGGCAGGGGCCTGGGTCAGGAGGCCTGGCATCCTGCCCAGCTGGGCGGGTGGTGGCCCCTGCAGAGCTAGCAGCAGTGACTTTGTTTCATGTTGAAGTTTATGAGCAGAGGCCTGCCTTTCTGGGAGGAGGTAAGGGGAGGGCGTGGGGGGCAGAGCAGCCTTTGTTCTGTTAGAAATGCCTGCTGTCTTCAGCACTGCCCTCACTGGGAGCCTAAACAGTGACAGGAGGAGGCCGTGCAGGAAGCAGTTCCTCACCGCTGCGCGGCCTCCATCGCTGCACCGGCTGCGGGCCTCTCATCCTCGTCCTGCAGGCCACCTCCTACTCTGACCTTGGAGGGCACAACCAAAGCCTGACCCTGGCCTGGGTGGGCGGGAGATTTTCTCACAAAGTTCCTGCTAGGGGATCTTTCCTCCCAGGCACAGGCTCTGGCGTCAGGGTGTGGTGGGACACACTGTGGGTGACAGACAGAAGATGTGAGCCAAGCATGCGTATGAGCAAGCCCTGTCCCTCCCCTGGGCCTCGGTTTCTCCAGCCGTTAAATGGGTTGGCAATATTCCCTACTTCACAGGGTTCTGGGAAGGGTTGAATGGGGACCCAGCAGGTGGGTGAACTTAAAACCTGGCATGCAGAGGGTGTCATTTAAATGTCAGCTCCCTTCCCTGTCTCCTTGTCCTCTGCCATGCATCTCCAAACTTCTGCAGCCTTCCTATAGCTTTCTTGGATCTTGCAGGAGAATTCCAGAAGGTGAAGAGAACTAATGTCATTCTGTCTCTTACTTGCTACTCCTCCAACCCTGGAACAGAGGAACGCCAGCCTCCTTCCCCTTCTAGAACCTTTATCTTAGGACTGATGCTTCAGCGTCTCAGCCTGGCTTATGCATCACCTCCAAGGGCCTCAGCTCCCAGCCCTGTGCAGCTGAAAAAGAATGGGAGAGACCTAGTTCACGTGCCAGGCCCTGAGCCCAGGCCTTCATATGCCCATATGCACCAGATCCCCCCACATCCATCCACACAAGGCAGGCCCTGGGCCCTCATCCAGTTTCCAGAAGAGAAAACTGAGGCACAGTTTCCTTGAGTGACTTGCTTCGAGTCCCCCAAAGGGTCACACACAGAGCTGGCTTGTGACGCAGGCATCTGGCCCTGGAGTGCAGGATCTGAGCCATGTTCTGTGAGGTGGGACCTTGTGGTGAGCCCCCTGCGTCTGGCCCATGGCTGTGCTGCGGAGGCTCATGCAGAGACGTGGCTGTGCTCTCCAGCTCACCGCACGATCCTCTCTTCCACCTTCCTGCTTCTCCCCGTGGTCCACTCTGCACACCATTCCCTGCCTGGTTTCTTTCCCGCTCGTTTCTGAAACAGAAACTCCCTGGGGGGCTAGTTTACTGAGTCTTAACTCTAATCCTGCCCCCCCACACACTTTCCACTCCTATCCCCACGCTTGGCTCTGCGTGTGTCCTGAGATGACTTGAGCCCTCCCTCTGGTGTCTTGACCCCTGCCCTTTGCCCTGGGTGTGTGAGGCCAGGCACCAGGTCCTATTGGCTCTGTGAGCCAAGAGGCCTGCAGGGCCAGATGCCAGAGCAGACCCAGCTGGGGACAGGCCCTTGGTTCCCAATCAAGGGACACCCACTAACTTGACACCACAGAGCTCAGGTGCCTTCAGAGTCCAGGTTGTCCCTTTTACTGCCCGCCGGCTGGTCCTGACCACTTGTTAAATGCTCCCCTCAGTCACTGGCCTCTCTCGGGCCTGCCTTGAGCTCAGACCAAACCTTCTTCCCAGGATACCCCAGCCACCAGAAGTCCAGTAAGGATCTCAAAGACGTTAGGTAGTAGGTCCCAAAGAGCAGGGCTGTGCTGCTGCCACTTTCTAAGTTTAGATTCACACACTCAGCATGGATATTCCTTTTAGTAGTTTGCCTAAAATTCCAGTACACTGTCCCCAAGTGATAGTAATAGGAAAAAAAAGAAACATGATCACCAGAAGAAAAAGTTATCATTTTATACACCACTGTTCCGTATTAATAACTAATCACAGTAGTTCTAGTACTCTGGTTTTGCCTTCTGGGTGTCAGGCACTGTTCTCGGTGCTTTATATGCAGTGCCTCATTTAGTCCTCAGAACCATCTTCCATGGCAGGTTCTTTCGTTAGCCTCATGAAGTGACGTACCCAGGCTCACAGAGCCAGGATTGGATCCAGAGTCGGTGCTCTGAACCACTGTGTACTTTGTAATTGGGCAATTACTTGGAGGAAAATACTATGGAAATAGGTTATCTCATGCCCCAGGGTTTCTTAAACTTCCTAGCATATGAATCCTGTGGGATCTTGTCAAAATGCAGATTCTAAGTCGGTGGGTCCCAGGTGGGGCTCGAGACTCCTCACTTGTAACACGCTGCCAGGTGATGCTGTCTCGGCCAGTCTGGGGAGCACACTGAGTCATCACAGCACAGAGCCTGTGTTTAAGCCTGTCTCCAACTCAGCACCTGCAAGGGCCAAGTAGGCAAGATAAATGGAGAACGCAGCTAGAAGGATGTGGGGACATGTAAGATGCCTGTGCAGGTGACCCTGTGGCCAGCCTTTTCTTACTGCAGTTAGCTAGAGTACTGGACCAGCATGGTCCGAGTTCTTTGTGAAACCAATTTGCAAACACTGGGGCAGCTAATCCAGTTTTTAAAAGCACTGCACTGTGGCCAGATACAAGTGTAATCCTCACACTTGGGGGGCTGAGGCAGGGGGATCACAAGTTCAAGACCAGACTGGGCAACTTAGTGAGACCTTATCTCAAAATAAAAAATAAAAAAGGCTATAGCCCAGTAGTAGGGTGGTAGGGCATCCCTGGGTTCAATCCCTAGTATAGAAACAAACAAAATACTGCTTCATATTCACAAATGGTCATAGCACATTTATTCATAATAGCCTAATATTTGAAATAACCCAAATATCTGTCCTCTAAGGAACTGGTAAATAAAACATGACATAAGATGGAATATTATTTGGCAACAAAAAGGAACGAAGTACTGACACATGCTTTAATATGGATGAACATCGACAATGTTACATTAAGGGAAAGAAGCTAGACACAAAACAATGATTATGTTTCCATTTATATGAAATATCCAAAATGGGGAAAGTAGATTAATGGATGGCTGGTGGTGTCAGGAGGTGCAGGTAGGGTAGGGAGGAGCTCTTAGTGGTTACAGGGTTACTTCTGAGGAGTGAGAAAAGTCTTCCAAAATTCGATTGTGGGTGTGGTTATATAACTCCGTTAGTATAATAAAAACCATTGAATTGTCCAGTTTAAATGGGTGAGTATAAGCCGGGCGTGGTGGCGCACACTTGTAATCCCAGCATTCGGGAGGCTGAGACCAGAGGATCCGGGTTCGAGGCCAGCCTCAGCTACCTAGTGAGGCACTCCGCAACTTAGTGAGACTCGGTTTCAAAATAAAGAATAAAAAATAGGGCTGGGGGTGTAGCTCGGAGGTAGAATGCCCCTGAGTTCAATCCCCAGTACC
>PVLC010000355.1:82069-138949 GCA_004027655.1 Graphiurus murinus | reverse complement strand
TGAACCTGGATCCTCCGGTCTCAGCCTCCCAAATGCTGGGATTACAAGCGTGCGCCACCACACCCGGCAGTAAAGCTATTTTTTTTAAAAAACACTTTAAAGGACAGAACTAGTGTCTTTAAAGTATAAAGTACAAGTCAGGCCTGTTGGCGCATGCCTATAATCCCCGTCGTTGGGAGGCTGAGAAAAGAGGACCACAGGTTGAAGGCCAGCCTCAGCAACTTATTGAGGCCTTCAGCAACTTAGTGAGACCCTGTTTCAAAATAAAAAATAAAGTAGGGCTGGGAGTATAGCTCAGAGGTAGAATATCCCTGGGTTTAATTACTGGTACCACACAAACACACACACACACACACACACACACACACACACACACATCTCAGCAAGAAAAGTCTCTAACTCCAGCAGGAAAAAAAACAATCCCAGAGAAATGAACAAACAGTTCACAAAGGAAACACAAATGGTTCTTAAGTGCCTGAGAAAATTCCCTCTTCTCATAATAAAAGATGTACAAGTCAAAGCTACTTTGAGAAAATTTTCTACCTTTTAGACAGGCAATGCCATAGTCCCCCTAGTACCAAACCCTTAATTTAATGCCTTTTCCATCTTAACTAAGTATTTATGCACTGTGCCCATAACTTTTGCAATCTGAATTGGGACAGCAAAACTAGCCATGAATTTCTTTATTTTTTCCTCACAATTTCACAGATAGATTTGTTTGTATTATAGATCTTAGCAACCTTAGCATATGATTTTTCTTTCTTTAATGACAACTTCCACCTTTTCAGTTGGAGGAAGCACTTTATAGCTTGTCTTTGACATCTATGAGTTGCCAGTATCATTACTCTTGCACTTTGTGGACATTATTAGGTAAAATAAAGATTTCTTGAACACAATCACTGTGATACCTCAACAGTCCATCTGATAACCGAGACGATAGGAAGTGATAAAATGGGTGGGTAGCATATACCACACGTATACTCTGGACAAGGGAATGATTCATGTCCAAGATGGGTTGGAGGTAAATTTCATCACACATGTCCAAGATGGGTTGGAGGTAAATTTCATCACACTACTCAAAACATACATTGCTTGTTTCTGGAATTTTTCATTTAATATTTTCAGACCTCAGTTGAGCATGGATAACTGTTAGTGGGATGGGGTATACTTAGTGGTAGAGAACTTGCTTATCAAGCACTAGGCCCTGGGTTCAACCCCTAGAACCTCAAAAACAACAACACAACAAAAGTTGTTAGGATAAAAAATAGTAAGTTGGCGTGCATATAATATGTGGGGTCGGGGTGGTGGCAATTGACCTTATCTTTAAAAATTAATACTGTATATATCCATTAACTCAACAATTTCACTTCTAGGAATTTATCCTACAAATATACTCACAAGTGTGCAAAATGATACAAGTACAAAGTCATTTATGGTAGCCTGACTTGTGATAATGGGAAAATGGAAGCAACCTAAGTTTTCTGAAATAGCAACTAGTAAGTGCACTGTGAACTTCCCTGCATTCTAGTACTGTGCAATTATTAAAGAGAATATGGAGCCGGGCGTGGTGGCGCACGCTTGTAATCCCAGCATTCGGGAGGCTGAGACCGGAGGATCCGGGTTCGAGGCCAGCCTCAGCTACCTAGTGAGGCACTCCGAAACTTAGTGAGACCCGGTTTCAAAATAAAGAATAAAAAATAGGGCTGGGGGTATAGCTCGAAGGTAGAATGTCCCTGAGTTCAATCCCCAGTACCGCAAAAAAAAAAAAAAAAGAGAATATGGTAGCTCGATTCCTACTGATATAGATGCTTCTATATTCTCTTTATAGATTCTTAAAGCCAGACCTGGTGGCACTGGCCTGTAATCTCAATACTTGACAGGAGGATGGCAAGTTCACAGGTTTGAGGACAACCTCAGCAAGTAGTGAGATTCTCATTAACCTAGGGAGGCCCTGTTTCAAAATAAAAGTAAAATAGGGCTGGAGTATATCTCAAAGGTAGAATGCCCCAGGGTTCAACCCCCAGTAACACACACACACACACACACACACACACACACACACACACACGATAGATTCATAAGCTTAAAAGCCAGAAGCTGAGAAACCCGATCTGTTTCCACCTGATAGAGTTGAACACACATACATGTACACATTCTTTTGGGGTGGTACAGATGAAATAAAAATTGCCTCCAGGTAGGAGAGTGGTGGCTGGGGGAAGGGGTGGAGGCTGACTTTTCCTCTGTGTGCACATTTCTGTGCTGTGTCACCACACCACTGGGTGGGACCAAGAGCCCTGTGTGCAGGTCCAGGTGGCCACCAGCTGCCCCTTTGACACCGGAGTCAAAGCAGTAACTCCTAGCCACCACTGAACTTGTACTCTTTCAGGTTAAAGAAGACACACCCAGGGTCTGCCTCCCCTGTTCTCTGTTTGCTGAGATGTGTCCAACCTTGGATTCCCATGCGTATTCTGGAAGTGACCTTAGTATTCTCTAGATCAGGGACAAAAGCTGTCTGCATACATGGACGTGGGATATGCAGACTGAATCCTGAGGCCATGGTGACCCCATGGGGGACATCATGTTGGCCTGGTGGAGATGAACCCCCGTGTTTGCTTCCTGTCCTCTAGGCACGCCCCAAAGGCGAGGGTCTGACACCGTACCAGGGCAAAAAGCGCTGCTTTGGCGAATACAAGTGTCCCAAGTGCAAGAGAAAATGGATGAGCGGGAACTCCTGGGCCAACATGGGGCAGGAGTGCATCAAGTGCCACATCAACGTGTACCCACACAAGCAGGTGAGCTGCTGTCACGGCGGGGGCGGAGCCAGGAAGGCTGGCAGTGGGAGGGCGTGGCCGGTGAGGGGGCGGAGCCAAGAAGGCTTACCGTGGGGGCGGGGCCGGTGAGAGGGCGGGGCTGATGAGGGGGCGGAGCCAGGAAAGCTGGCAGTGGGAGAGGCGGGGCAGCAGTGAATATTCTATTATTGAGCCTCATTCTACTCCTTCATACAATGAGAATGAGCCAGACTTCTCCAAGCTGCTCCTTTCTTGCTTCATCTGAAATGGGGTGACAGGGAGGGAGAGCCATTTCCCAGGCCTGGAAAGAGAATAAAGGGGCAACTGCACCAAGGTCCTGGGAGAAGAGACCTCAGGTGAATTTAAAAACTGATGAATGGGGGCTGCTGTCCTGAGATCAACAGGATGCTGTAGAGCACGTGCATTTCACGTGTTCATTCATCCAATGCACACCTGTAAAGGAGGCTGCTGTGCACCCTGCAGGGTATAGGTGGGAAGGGGTTGAAAGGACCTACTAAGGCACGATGCAAAGAGAAAGTCACTCAGAGCTGACCTTCACTCTGGGACCTGAAGAGGAGGGGGGAGCCATATCTGTCACAGGTGGGGGCATGGCCATCCTAGGAAGAGCATCCAGCCAGTGCAAAATGTCCTGGGACCAAGAACTTGGGTGCTCAAAGACTGCAGCCCAGGGAAGGAGCAGGAGAGTGGATGGAGAGGAATGGGGTGGGCACTGCAGGTCAGGACGGTCACCAGAGCCTAGAGGCACCTGAGAGAGCCCAAGAGCAACTGGGCTTTTATTACCTTTAAGATAATTACCTGGTTGTGTGCAAGGATTAGTCTGCATCTGTGTTCAGCAAGTCTGTTGAACTGGGAGCCCTGCCTTGAGGCAGACCGGCCTCAGTGTGTGACCTAGCCATGCCACCAGTGACCAGGGTGTGCCAGAGCCATGTGTTCACCTTGTTCCCAGAGACCCTCTAAGACTTTATCCTTTCATCCTCTAAGACAGCCCTCGAGGCCCGTCCCATTTATTTCCCATTTCACAAAGGGGGAAACTGAGGCCCGGGGTGTAAAGTCAATAGAGAAGCTGATTGATGAGGAGGGATAAGCCTACGGTTGGAGGACAGCATGGAGCCTAAAGGGGCAGACATGTGGCGTGGGAGCAGGGAGGCCAGGCCCTAGAGCAGTCCGTTTCTGTAGGGCTGCTTGGTCTGTGCTGCAGGTCGGAGTGGCTCCGTCCTTCTGACCCTCTGTGACCTGAGCAGAGAGGCAGGGCCTGACTCATGCACCTGTGGCCAGTGGGACCCGACTTCCTGCAGGGGCTCAGTCACCTCTGCCAGTAGAGTCCAAGCATTGCCTCTGATCAACCCACTCCCTCTCCATCCCAGGAGATGGGGCCCAGAGAAGGCATGGGACTGGGGCAAGGTCACCCAGCCAGCCAGCATGGAGGTTGCTGGGAGCAGTTCTGCCACCCAGCCCAGCCCTCCGTCTCTTTCTTGGCCCATGCACTTCTCTCTCACTGGCTTTTCTCTCTCAAGGAAGCCTTGAGCTGGGCAGGGGGTTTGGGAGTGATGCCCCATTTGGTCTCCCCAGCAGTCAAGGGCCTTTGAAGAGCTGAGAAGAGGTGGGGATCCTCTCCCCCAGGAACCCCCTGTGTGGAGAGTGTAGTTGATTTCTCCTCCCCTCCCCAGCTCTGACCTGGGAGGCACCCCTCCCCCCCAAAAAACAACCCTACCATCCCTCCTGCCACATCTGTTTCCCATCAGGCTCCAGCTGTGCACTCTGTAGACCCTGCCCCCCACTAGAAAAAACAGTAATGGGCCTCACCTCCCTGCAGGGTGGGGCCATCTGAAGATCAGTCCCAGCTGCCAGGGCTTTCCCTGCACAGAGGGAAGTCCTCCTGCTGAGCTGTCGGGCCAGGGCCCCTGCAGGGAAGTGCACCAATAGGTCACGCCAAGAAAGAGCGCAGCTCAGATGAGCTGAGGGCCAGGCTGGTGAGGCTAGGCTGCCACAGGGCTCCGCTGGGTCCCCTGCCCGAGCCTGCCCCACCCCTGCATTGTCGCTAGTAAGCTAACCTGGTAGTGCTCTCTGTATGCCAGGCACCATTCTAGTCACTTTGCATACCTTACATACTCTTCACAACAACCTCATCAAGTAGTTACTCTTAGTGGCCCCCCCCCTTTTTCTCATTTTAAAATTTCTTGCTGTATGGTTCTTTTTTTTTTTTTTTTTTTGTAGCCCTTTTTTATAGAAAAGAAAATTGAAGCATAGAGAGGTTAAGTGACTTGCTAAAGGTCACACAGCAGTTACTAAGTCTTGCTGGGTCCTTTATGCTTATAAAGTCCTTTAAGGCAATCATCTTGTTTATACACACACACACACACACACACACAAAAGATAGCCAAGGTTACTGACTCCCATTCAGGTAGGGTGAGGTTTAGAGGAGAAATTTTGTCCAGCTGCCTAAGCTGGTGGGGGAGTCAAGCAGGCATGTGAAGTTCTGTGTCAAGCGATAAAATGTAATATGGAAACCTGGCCAAAGACATCAGCAGGGGAGTTTTCCAGAATAGTCTTCAGGACCATCTGGGGCCAGCCCCTTGGGCTCCCTGGAGGCTCTGCCCTCCTCTCTGTCTTCTGACCCTCCATCAATTCCTGGATGAGTGCAGCTGGGCAGGTGCTGGGGTGTACCAGGATGCCATGTGCTCCTGAAGGGACTGTAGCTCCCAACACCAGAGGAGGGTGGCATCAGAAGAGGTGCTACCCTGGGGACGGAAAGCCAGGACCTAGGACAGGCAGAGGTGCATGACATCTGGAGGGATTATGGCTGTGAGCTGGCCCTGAGTGCAGGCCAGGGCAGCCAGGGCAGCCAGGGCCCAGTGTGGGGCCTGGGACACACAGGTATGGCTGGATTGCTCCTTGCTGCAGGCCCCTGGGTGACGCAGAGCCTTGGTCTCCTCTATAAGGCAGATAGTTACACACCACTCACAGGGAAGCTGGCAGGTCAGGAGGCCTGACTCACATGGCAGCACTTGGCCACATAAAGTATAAACTGGAGTTGGTGAGGGTCAGGCCACTCAGCTTCTCTGCCTCCCTCCCCTCCCCACACACATGCACACCTGGTTCTGGGAGGGTCTGGGCCAGTGGGCTTGGGAGAGGCCAAGGGCAGTTAGAAATTAGGTTGGGTTTGGTCTGGTGGTGGGGACACTTCAGAGCCACATGGTCAGACTGTCCTGTGGAAGCAGTGAGCCCACATGGTCCCTGGGGATCTCCAGGGTGAGGGCACAGGGACCCAGACTCCAGCTCCAGGTCCAGAAGGCCTTCTCACAGTGCAGGCGGTGAGCTGAGCCAGTGAGCACAGCCAGGCAGCTCCTCAGGCCCGGGGGCACGCAAGCCCTGGTGGAGGGACCTGTTGTAGGTCTCCTAGGAATGTAGGAGAGCAGGGGTGTGACCTTCCAGCGCCCTGTCCCCTGGCTTCAACCCTGAGTGTGTTGAACCCCTGTACGGCCTGTGTCGCCTCCCATTCATAATAAGGGTAAACAGCTTCCATAGCTTCTAGATCCCATGCACTTCTACTCACGATCTCAACTGGGAGAAAAGTGTTCTCAATATCCCCCTTTACCAAAGGGCAGACAGCAGCTCAGAGGTGTGGGTGGCCAGCCCATGGTCACACAGCACACAGGGGCAGGGCTGGCATTCAGACCCGACATGAAGTCAAATTCTTTTTCCTTTACAGCTAGCTTCTGTACATCTTCCAGGCCTTTCCTTTATGGCGTAAAGTATACAGGGACGGGTTTTATGAGCCTTGAGGTCAGGGTCCCTGGATCAGAATCCTGCCCATCCACAGCCCTCACCCTCGCCTTCTAGAATCCTCCAACTCTTCCATTCCCAACTGTTCTGAGTGTCAGCTTGGGGAAGGATTGGGACTGGCAGAAAAGCCAGCAAGCTACCTTTGAGTGCTTACTAGCTGGTCAGAGGTGAGGGCAGCACTCAACTCAGCTGCCCCCCCCCGACCACCCTGGGCCGTGACACTGGCACCCAAGGGTTCCTCCTCCTACCTCGGCATTCAGGTCCTGCCCCTCTCTCCTCAGCCTGTGGTCCCCAGCTGGCCCTGGCCAGCTTCCTCTGAGCCCCCCAATTCCAGGCAGGGGTCTGGGTGGGAGCTGTGTGGAGGGAAAGCAGAGTCTCTGCGAGCCAGACAAGGAACTGTCTGTTTTGGGGAGCACACCTCGGGACCTCCATGGTACCTCCAGGGAGACAAGTCTTTGCTGGCTTCTGAGGCTGGAAAAGGGAGGGAAGGAGACCAGGTCACTCGGTCTATCAGAACGTGCTGACACATGCCCAAAGTAGTCAGTTTGCATACTGCCAGATGTCCCTCTGGACCCACCAAGGAGGTGCTATGAGTGGCCCACTATACAGATGTGGAAACGGCCCCCCTGAGGTTATACAAATGATAGGACTGGCAGGTTACTTCCCTTCTCTGGGCCTCAGTTTCCCTGTTAGAAAACGGGTTTGCCAGGCATCATGGCACACACCTGTAATTCTAGCACTTGGGAGGCTGAGACAGTAGGATTGCAGATTTGAAACCAGCTTCAGCAACTTAGCAAGACTCTCAGCAACCTAGAGAGACCTAAAAAAAAATATTAAAAACAAAAAATTAAAAAAGGGAGCTGGGGTTTTGGTTTAGAGGTTCAATCCCTAGTAAAGAAAGGGGTGAGGGAAAGGAAGGAAGGGAGGCAGACAAGTGTAAAAAGGAATTTTAACTGGTGAGGTTCCATTCATATAGTCACTTGATAAACAGGGCAGGCCCTGGGATATGGGGTGAATCCAAACCCTGGCTGCAGTCTTTCCCAAGCCTGTGAAGTGCTGTGACTGTTCAGATGAATGGCTCCTTTAATCCTGAGGCTACCTGAGCAGATGTGGGGATGACAAGAGTCCAGGGAGGATGTATATGCTGGGTGCTGGGAATCAGGAGATGAGGAGTGGACTCTCTTTGAACTGGGACTCAGTTTCCTCATTTGAAACATCTCCATATCCCTGTCCTGCCTCCATACTGGACTTCTCTGAGCTTTAGATGGTGGGTGCTCAGACAGCCCTGGGGGAGATCAAAGTGTGTATAGACCCGGGGTTCTGGCATGAGACCCCTCCCATGGCCTTGCCTGCCCTCTAAGGACAGGTGCCTGTGGTAGGTGGCCAGGCTCAGCAACCTCTGTGACTACAGGTTCATATTCTCTTTCTCTCGCTCACTTGCTCTCTCTTTCCCCCACCCTTGTGTGTATCTCTGTATCTCTCTGTCTGTTTCTCTGTCTCTGTGGATATGTATGTCTCTATCTCGGTTTGGTCCCTGCTCTGTGTGTGTCTCTCTGTTTCTGGGTCTCTGCCACTGTGTGTGCGCATCTGTCTCTGTGTCTCTGTCTTCCTCTCGGCCTCTCTGTTTCTCTTTCCCTCTGTGTCTATCACTGTGTGTATGTGAGTGCATCTATCTCTGCGTCTCTCTCTCTGTCTCTCTCTCTGTCTCTCTCTCTCTCTGTCTCTCTGTCTCTCTCTGTCTCTCTGTCTCTCTCTCTCTCTCTCTCTCTCTCTCTATATATATATATATATATATATATATATGTCAATGTGTGTGCATACCTGTCTCTGTGTCTCTGTCTCCCTCTCTGCCTCTCTGTTTCTTTTTCTCTCTCTATCACTCTGTGTGTGTGTGTGTGTATCTGTCTCTGCCTCTCTCTGTGTCTCTGTCACTGTGTGTGTCTCTGTCTCTGTCTCTGTCTCTCTGTCTCTGCCTCTCTCTCTCTCTCTCTCTCTCTCTCTCTCTCTCTCTCTCTCTCTCTCTGTGGACCTGCGTGCCTCGGTCTCTGCTCCTGCCTCACCCTCCCCCGTGCTTCTTGGTGCTATCTCGGCTCCCCTTGGGCCTTTCTTCCTCCTCTCTGCAGAGACCCCTGGAGAAGCCCGATGGCCTGGACGTGTCGGACCAGAGCAAGGAGCACCCACAGCACCTCTGTGAGAAGTGCAAGGTCCTGGGCTACTACTGCCGCCGCGTGCAGTGACCACCGCCGCTGCCCCTGCCCCGCTCCTGGGGCCGTGCGTCTCCTCGTCTTGTGTGTGTTGACAGTGTTACTGACATCGCCGCCCCACATGCCGCAGGAGGCAGGGGCTCTGGTGAAGGCCAGCAGAAGTCAGAACCCTGGCCTCACAGAGTCCTCCATGTCCCCGCAGGCTCTCCTTCTCCGAGAGTCCCTTTGGGGTGAACAGCCTCATATTGGCCACAAGTGCACTAAATTTACTGTGAATCCTGAAGCTTGGGGGGGATGGTCTCCCCAATACCAGCCAGGCCATCCCCACCTGTGTGAAAAGCCACTCTCTCAGGAGCCCCGAGCTCCAGTCCTAAGTCAGCAATCACAGCCAGCAAATGCCTGTTCCTGCAGCCAGGGAGGGGGCCTCTGTCCCCTGCCCCCAGCCCAGCCAAGCTCCAAGCCCCTGGGAGCTGTGTCCGCACCCCAAGGACCCCAACACAGAGGCTGGGACAGGAGAGCTGTGTGCCCAAGCTGGGCACTTGAGGCAGCCCCTCTCATGACCCCCCAGAAGACCCTGTCCCACTGGCTGGATTCTGTCCACCCCATTCCTTCCCTCACCCTTTCCTTCCCACCCCCCTGGGGGCTGCAGCCTCATCAAGGCTGCCCGCTCCTGGCAGGAAGGACATGGGCCTGGCGTTCTCCAGACACACTGTGTCACCTGGGGCAAGGTGAGCTCATCTCTGGCCTCAGTTTATTAGTTTACTGGGAATGTGACCTAGAGAGCTAAGGGTCCTCGCCAGCCCTGAGGTGTGGGTGTTGGCAGGCATTGGCCAGAACAGGGAGCTCTGTTTGGAGAGAGTCCCCTGGGTAGTGGAAGATGCCACCAGATACCCTGCAGGCCACACCGCTGCCCCTTGATTGGTCACTAGGGAGTCAGGCTGAAGGGTGCCAAGTCCTCCCCTGCAGCCCCACCTTCCCTGCAAAAATAGAGACAGACCACCATTCTTTCCCTGGGTCTCACCAGTCCCTCACATGGACAATGCTGAGATAACCCATAGAACCTCTCATTTGAAAAATGGGGACAATGATTTCCTACCTCCCAAGGGATCAGAGAGGCCTCTTGGCACACAGCATGGTGGGCCAGAGTGCCCTCCTCTGTCTCCCCAGTGGGAAGCCCCGTTTCTAAGATCCTCCTTTTCTCCCAGGGGAGGGAGAGAACTGGCACCAGATCTAGGTTGCTTGATTTTGCCCCAACATTGTGCCTCTGTGGGAAAAAAAAAATCAGACCATGAAATGGGCCTGAAATCCAGTGTTTACCACGGCTTGGGGACACCCCTCTGGTGCCCAGTCGCCTTTTGTTTTCAAATGAAAATGCTTTGTAGAACTGAAGAGTTAGAGAAGTGTTATCCAAAGGTTCAGGGAGCAGGAGGAAGAGATGGAGTGTATCTGCAGCTGGAGGGCTGCAGGCTAGATTTCAGGGGCCCAGAACCTCTGAGCACTTAAAAAAGGTATATTTGCTGCAGCCAGGGGCAGCATGCCCCCAGCAGGCTGAACACCCTGCCACTTCTCGGGACAGCCATCCAGAACTCCCCAGCCCAGCTGCCATGTCATTGAGGTGAGCCTGTTGGCCTGGCCCGCAGCTTCTGTCCTCAAGGAGCAGCTGTTGCTGTCAGTCATCCTATTGGGCCTCTAAAGAGACTGCGTGCCGTGGTGGCAGTGTGCTTATCTCCACTGTGAGAACAAGCTGGGCATAGGGACCCTTGGCTCGAGGATGCCTGGGGCCTGCCAACCCAGCTGCCAAGGTGGGGGAAGCCCACACCCTGAAAAGAAGCCAGGCTCCGGACCAAGGGAGGCCAGGCCAACAGGAGATGAGACATCACCCAGAGTGGCCCTTTCAGGAGGCTCGTCCAGCTGGCGGCCATTGCCCTGCCATTTGTGCAGAGCTGACACCTGGGGCCCAGCCTCACACCTGGGGCCCAGCCTCACGTCTGAGGCAGCTCCTCAGCCCTCTGTCCTGTGCTGTTCCAGCTGATCTGAGGAGCTTCTACAGTCAGCAAGAGACACTGCTGTCCAGACTGGGTGCTGGGAGAGTTAAGTGCTCAGAGGGCTGGGGAGCCCAGGGGACAGGAAGGTATGTGGTTTTAGTATGTTCAAAAGGGACAATTGCTTGCAGTTAGTAGATCTAGCGATCTAGTTGAGAGATAATGGTGTTTACCCCATATGAAGTATTGATAGCTCTACTTGTGAATTTGTATTTATTTTGAGTTATACTTGACACAGAATTTCTTTTCTAAAAAACAAAAATACTATGTGTGTATTTTGAGAGGAAAAAAAAACCTCATAGATGTTAAAATTTCTGCATGGTTACCAGTTTTTCTCACAACACTGAATTTGGTAGCTTCTCCTGAAAAGTCTTCACAGTGATATTTGTTTGTATATATTTGAGGGCCTTTTAAAAAAAAAAAAGAAAAGAAAAGAAAAAGAAAAATATGATTGCTTGATTTTTTAGATTAAAAACAAAAACAAAGAAAAAGAGGCATTTTCAAAACTTAAGAGTGTTCAGGTGGGCAATAGAATCTCAAACAAAGATTCCTGGAAGTATTTCACAAACCTGGTTGAGTTACAAGAAAATATTTATGGTGAGAACTTTTCTTTTTCCTGTTAATGTTTTATTTTCCTTTTTGATTTGTTTTTTACTATGCTTCGGTCTGTAAAAAGAATGCAACTGAACTACATTAAGAAGGAAATATTGTCTACATAGAATATTATATGAAGTTGGTACATAATTCTGATAAGAAAAAATCTTTGCAATTCTTTAAGCCATGTGGTTGTTCTGTATTGTTTTTGTTGGATGAAAATATCAGTATTAAGTAGCCAGCTTATTATTCAAATGTTTAGACTTATTAATATGCTCTTGTCCTGTATTTATACATATGTGTATTTTGGAAAATACTGCCTTTTTTAAGGGGCGCTCTTAGTAGATACATAACAAAAAAAAAAAGGGACTAGTGACCCCTTCGTGTCTCTCCCGCTGAGGTTAACAAACACAGCACAGTAATCACTTGCCTGTACCTCCTTGTTATTTTACTACAGTTTTGTTAATATCATAGGCGGGGCAGGGCTGGGCAAGGGGAAGCAGAAGCATTTGACCACCAGCCCGGCTGTGGTCTGCCAACCTCTTAGCTGGTCAGCAAGGCTGGGGTGGGGAGGGGGCACGGAGAAAAAGCAGGAAGCAGCCTCCCCAGGGCCTGTCTGTGAAGCGTTTTCATCTGAGCCATCACGCCCAGGACCTCATCCTCTTTGAACTCGGATTTGTCCATCAGAGCCCATATGCCTGCCCTCCAGCATCTAATAGACTTGAATCTACTCTAAACAAATATTAAACCTAACCTCACTACATTGTAGTCCAATGCGACAACTAACCCTGAAATGTGGGGTGTTCCAGCCTTCAGCGAGGTGGCTGGGTGGTCTCCCCCACCAGGGGCTGTGGCAGCAGGATCATCGCTCTCCTGGTGACTGACCTCTCATGGTTCCACCTCCTTCACCCCATGTGGTGACCATCCCTGTCTGTGTCTGTTCATGTATGTGTGTCCAGCTAAAAAGACAAACAGAACCCGTGGGTGGGCCCGGCTCGGAGGGTGAATGGAAAGTTTCCCACTTCTCCGAAGAGCCACCCCGGATGGCATTCCGCTGTGTGCCTTATTCCTGAGACTGTATACGGCTTGCCTATGGAAATATAGCCTTTCCATGCTGTATTAAAAGGACTTTGGAAAGCACAGAGGCTCTAGGGGGTTTCCTTGTTTACACACGCACTGGGGGGAGCTGGACATTCTCACTGGCTGGGCGGGCTGGGAAGGACTGGGGCTCCTCTATAGCTCGCCTGAGTCTGGTCATCTGGTCCTTGCCCTGCTTCCTCCCAGCCCCTCTGCCACCAAGTGGACACTTTCTTCGGGGTGAAAGAGCTCTCCCAAAGTTGGGCCCCAGACTGGGTGAGATTGTCTGCAGATTAGGTCACACGTTAGCTCAGCGATGGGACTCCCGGGTGACCATATATAGGAGGGAATCCGCCTTGGACAGTAGCCTGGGCACCACTGCGGCTGCTAAAGCTTTGGACTCCAGACTCTGGGCATTGTATGGTGAACAACAGAAGTGTCCAGGAGAGGGGGGACAGGGAGCTCTAGGAGTGAGGCCAGGCTGGGCGGGGTCGTCACTTGCTCTTGCAGAAGGTAACAGACCAGGAGCCATCAGCAAGACCATCAGCAGCCAGCTGCCTTGGTCACCCTTCCCCCCTGACCACCACCAGAGTGCCTGCGGGGCTTTACCAATGCCAAAGTCTTGACCCCAACCCAGAGATGCTGAGAAATCACTGGGTCTGTCCCCAGTTTATGAAGCCTCCAGAGCAGCACCTTGTGCATCCAAGGCTGGGCAGCACTGCGGTTGTGGTGGTCCTCCATGGTCCTCTGGGGCTGATGGTGACCTCAGTGAGGGGGTGAGTGGGATGGAGGTTCCAGCCCCACCGAGGGACATCTGGTTCCCAGCTCTAAGACAACTGTTGCTATTGAAGAATAATACTGCCTAGGGGGTGGAGTGGGATGGGAAGAAAACTAGAAATCCCAGTTATGTGAAATTGTCCACATTTTAAATTTTGGAAAGTAGTTTCCTAATTTTATTTTATTTATTTTTTGGTACTGGGAACTGAACCCAGGGGCATTCTCCTTCTGACCTACACCCCCAGGTGTGTGTGTGTGTGTGTGTGTGTGTGTGTGTGTGTGTGTGTGTGTTACCAGGGATTGAACCTAGGGCATTCTACCTCTGAACTATACCTCCAGCCCTTTGTTTGTTTTGAAATAGGATCTTGCTAGTTTGCTGAGAGTCTCACTAAGTTGCTGAGGCTGGCCTCAAACCTGCATCCTCCTATCTCAGACTCCCAAGTACTGGGATTACAGGCATGCACCACCACACTCAGCTCTCTTAGCCCTATTTTAATTTTTATTTTGAAACATGGTCTCACTAAGTTGCTGAGAGTCTCACTAAGTTGCTGAGAGTCACACTAAGTTGCTGAGGCTGGCCTTGAACCTGCATCCTCCTATGTCAGCCTTCTAATTACTAGGATTACAGGTGTGCTCTGCCATGCCTGGCTAGTTTACTAATTTTTAAAAATGGTATACAGGTTGAAGTATATGTCTGCAGGCAAGCCCGTGCTTCCAGACTGTTGCCTGTGAGATGAAGCAGAGAAAACAAACAAGATTTGAGACCTTGGGGTGAGGGGCCGGGGATGTAGCAGCAGGGAGAGACAGGCAGGAACAGAGACCCCTGACTCCAGAAGCAGGACCCCTTGACTGATTTGGTGTGCAGAGACACCAGGCCTTTGCCTGCTTGTTGGCCTGAAGAGAGGCACCTGTCCTCGGGTGTGAAATGACAGGCAGAGACGCAAATGGTCCCAGCCCAGCTGAGCAGGTGAGTGTGGAGGACTACCCCCCACACAAGAGTGAGAGGAGGACAGAAGGGTTCCCTGCAGGCACCAATTTGCAGCAGGGACCTTGCCAGCCACCCTCCAGTATCCCCGAAATGGATGCAGCCCCAAGGACACAAAGCCTGTGCCTGTCTGGAGTGCCCTGTCTTCTGCGAGGCCAGCCCTGCCTCCTCCTGCTGTGTGATGAAGGCAGTCCCCTACATCTGCCTCCAGCTGCTGGCACTCAGGATGGCCTGGGGTGTGTGTGACCTCTTGCTCCCAATGTCTGTGACCCAAGCAGAAATGCCTTGCCAGAGATCACACAGAGGAGTGGGGGTGGGCAGCCTCGAACCCAGAATCCCAGACCCGTCTGCTTGCCCCGCAGGCACTGACTGAGCATGCTCTGTGCTCCAAGTCGGGGGCCTCCAGCTTTGAGTGTGCATAAGCTTGTGTTTTGTTTTCTGAAAAAACAAACCTAAGGCAAACAGCCTGTGTTTCGACATCTTCCGGAACCCTGGAAACCAGTAATTCCCTTGGACGGGAAAGATTTCCGGTTGGACTTAATGCCCATGTTCAGAGGTGGCCGGCTGCTGAGGGCCCAAGAGAGAGCAGAGTCCACTGAACAAGGGGCATCAGGGGACTCGGCTCTGGGTGGAAACTGAGGCCCCCAGAGGGGAAGGCCTCTCCTGAGGTCACCTAGCAGGCCGGGATTCAAACTCTTGGTCTCTCCTCTTGGTGCAGTATTTTAGAGACAGAGCTGGGACTAAGCCCCACATAGCGACCTGAGCCCAGACTTGCTGAGGTGGAGCAAGGAGCAAGAGCCCTGGGGGCTGGGGTGGCCTCAAGGGACAAGGAAGTGGGCAGGTAGCTCCAATCTGTGGCCCCTTGGTGCTGGCTCCTGACATGGAGATGACATGGCCAGCACCCAGGCCAGGGAGCGGAGGTATGGGCTTCAGCTGTCACAGCACCAGGGCCCGCAGGAAGTGGGGGTCCCTGAGTATGACCCTTTCTCTGAACATGTGATATGGAGCCTCTAGTCCTTATCTGTAAGCTGAAGGAAGCAGGACGCCCGGCAGCTTCTGCCCGCAGCTCAGCGATGGCCGCTCTCTTCCCACTGGCCCCACTGCGGTGTGGGGGTTCCTCACACCAGGAGGCCAGGTGCCCACGCATCCTCCAAACAGTCCTGGCAGGAGTCAGGGCAGGGCAGGGACAATATGCCAGAGGAGCAGCTAGAGAAACTCACTGGGGAGGGCCCTGACGCCCCAACCCACAGGCAGGGCCCCCTGCTACACTGTCAGGCCTCCACACGGCTGCTTCTCACCCTGATGAGGGTGGCTTAGTGGATTTGTGAGAAGCCATTTGGTCTCCCAGCAAACTGCTACCTATCACTTTTCATCTGTGGCTGGCTAGGACTGGGCCACCACACACTGAGCACTCCAGCCCCCCACCCTGTCCCCCAGACGTCCCGACCCCAGCTCCCCATGGCCTGGAGAGCACAGGGGCACCCAGACTCGCTGCCCTTCAAGCTGTCTCCCTCCTGCGTGTGGTGGAGCTGGGAGCAGGACAGGGCGGGGCAGAGACCAAGGGGGGTAATAGCCGGGGGTGGACCCGGCCCTCTCTGGCTGCACCCCAGAGCTCTGGCCAGAGCGACAAACATGTCCTCAGCTGGTGAAGGACTGACACCTCCACACTATTACTCACCCTGAGGCTGGATTCCCAGTGCTGCCCTCCTCCTGGCACACACTTACCTCTTGCCACACTCATACACGGCACGCATATGTTCACATGCAATTCACATGCACGTGCCCACAAACATGGCCGAAGCAGGGCGAGAGCCTGGCCAGGGTGGGAGGCCTGGGGCTGCTTCTGGGCCAGCAAGGCTCTGCTGAGGGCAGGCCCCCCTGCCCAGGCCCCACAGCCCTCCCCTGGCCCTCTGAGCCAACGCTTACTTTTAGCGATGAAGAAACTCCAGGGCAGAGGGGAAATGAACTTCCTGGGAGCAGGAAGCTCACAGCAAAGGAATCTTTGGTGAGCAGAAGACCCCAGGCAGGGGAGAGAAGCAGAGTCCCAAACCCTCAGCCCAACACAGCGAGCAAGTCTGTCCTGTGTTTACACACTTGGAGCAATTCGTGTTCTATGAGGTATGATAATGGTGTCAGATCATCTATAAAAAGTCCTTGTCAAGCTGGACACAGTGGTGCATGCCTGTAATCCTAGTACTTGGAAGGCTGAAACAGGAAGGTTGCAAGTTCAAGGCCAGCCTCAGCAATTTAGTGAGACTCAGCAACCTAGCAAGACCCTTTTCCCAAATAAATAGTTAAAAGGGCTGGGGTGTAGCTTGGAGGTAGAACTCCCTTGGGTTCAATCCCCAGTAACGCACACACACACGTCCTTGTGTATTATTCAACACTAGTGTGGGTGAGGCGATGCAACACTTGGGCTTAGGTTCCAAGCAGTATAGAATTGGGGGGTTGTTGAATGAGACTGGCTAACTGATGGCAGCTGCTGGAGAGGGCAGCTGGGGACTGGGATGGAGGCACTGCACTGTCTTCTGCTCCCTCACCTGGGCAGGTGATGAGCTCAGAGGTGAGCCAGGCCAGGAAGTGTCTGAGGCAGAAGTGGGGCTGTGCCAGCCATTATGCCAAATGATTTACATACATCATTGTTTTTTATGACAATGAGACACATTTACAGATGGGGAAGCTAAGGTTGAATGACTTGTCCAAGATCAGGGAGCTGGTAAGGAGCAGAGCTTCCCCCCGCCCCGTGCCCCTCCCAGAGGCACTTCCCCCAGCCCCCAGCCCTGGACTACAGGTCCAGGGTCTGGCGCCTGCCTGCTGCTGCTTCCTAAAGCCCAGCTGCCCTCCCAGATAGCCCCAGCCCCCTTCACTCCACTCTGGCCCCCTCACCTGTGCCAGCTCAGCCCCCACCCCTGAGCACCACCCAGTGCAGGCCCATGGTCACTGGAGGCTGGTGTGGGAGCCAGAGCCCAGGTCCAGCCCCCGGGAACCCCAATCCTCCTTCTGTGATTGACCTTGAAAAGCCCCCAGGGGCCCCTCAGGGGTAAGGGTGACTATGCCCATCTCCATTATGTCCAGAGGGAGCCAGGCTTGTACCTGTCTTCTCTCCTGGAGCCCTGAGCTGAGCCCAGTTATCCTCCCACATCTCCCATCTTGGTGTAGAAGTGTAGGGGACCTCTGTCCCATCTGAGCCTCCAAGTCAGGAGCCCAGAAGCCTCCCCTACCACCTTTTCACCTCCCCCCGTCTGGTTGTTGAGCCTGGGCCCCTAGTCCACATCAATTGCTCTATTACCACCTCTCTGAGCAGCACAGTAGCTAAACGTCCTTCAGTGCGCCCTAACAGGTCAAGCATTTTTCCTCCCTATCTAGTTTAACCTTGCCAATGACCTCCAGAAAGGTAGGCCACTGTGCTGCTCAAAGAGGTGGTGATAGAGCTATGGTGATAGGTAGTGCATGCCTGTAATCCCAGTACTTGGAAGGCTGAGACAGGAAGATGGTAGGTTCGAGGCCAGCCTCAGCAGCTTAGCAAGATCCTGTTTCAAAATAAAAAATAAAAAGGGCTCGGGGTGTAGCTCAGAGATAGAATGCCCCAGTACCAGAAAGAAATAAAGAAAAGAAAGAAAGAGAGAAAGAAGAGAAGAAAGGAAGATCAGAGGGAAGGAAGGAAGGAAGGAAGGAAGGAAGGAAGGAAGGAAGGAAGGAAGGTTGGTTGGTTGGTTCCCCTGGGCCCGTGCTGCCTCTGTGGGCCCCTGTGACCCCCCTCTCTGCCTTTGCCTCTTCCACTCCACCTCTTGAGCCTTGTGTTCTGAAAACTTCACCCTGATAGGCTGGAAGGACAGAGCCCAAGCCTTGCCCCAGAGAAGGTCAGCAGGCTCTCTCCCACTCCCAAGCATCCACAGTGTTAGTCCAGTTCTGGTTGGGCTTCTGCCTCAGTTTCCCTGTTGTATTGTGGTAAGAGACCCTGGCTCAGCACTTTACCTGGTCTCCTTTCCCTGGGAGCCTGACCTTAGCCCTGCACAAGGTGGAGACCACTTCACTCTGGCTTCCTCCGCCTCCAGGAACTCTCCAGCCCAGAACTCCCAAGCTGTTTCTTTTTGCACCAATTAGTTGATCTCATGCTGCCCTCAGGTGGCCAAATCCAAGAACTTCAACTTTCTCAGGTAGGCAAGCCTGTATTGTATAGAAGAAAAATGTTTTGTTTGTTTGTTTGTTTCCCCAAGTGAGCTCTGACTTCCCCCAAGTCTCATGCATTTGTGGTTGAGTAAAACTTATAAATGGTGATACTGGAATTTCCTCACTTGATTATAAAAATAACGCATGCACAACATGAAGTGGAAACAACAAAGATAGGCAGAAAGAAGATTCCCAGAAGCCCAACTTCTCCCACAGAACAGAACTGTCCAGAGTTTGCCTATGTCTTCTTCAGTATTTCCGTTTATGAGTGTGTGTGTGTGTGTGTGTGTGTGTGTGTGTGTGTGTGTGTGTGTGTTGCTCTACACTAATGATTTGTACTTGGCATGCTCTTCCATAACCTGCCTAGTTTTCGTCATCCTCTTTCCTTCTTAGCACAGAGATTTGTCCCATTTGTCTAACACCTGGTTATATTCCTTTGTTGGACAGCCTATTGTTAAACTTCCAACTGAAGAGTTTGAAGCATTATGGTTTTTAAAAGTCAGTATTTTTATTTTCAAACAGGTTTTGCTAGACTGACAAGAGTCTCATTACTTGCTGAGGCAGTCCTCAAACCTGCGATCCTCCTATCTCAGCCTCCCAAGTACTGGGATTACAGGCATGTGCTACCATGCCAGGCTCAAAATGTAGCTATTTTGGACAAACAATCCAGTGATCTTAAAAAAGCTAAAAAAACAAAGTTACCATTTGACTCAGCAATTCTTATACTGTATGTTAAATGGTATATAGTCTGGGGTGAGTTAAACAATATGTAGTCAACTCTACAGAAACCACTACAAATATAAAATTAAGAATTCAATCTATTGAGTCAATTGTGGAGATAAAAATGGAATCATTTGGGAGAAAAAAACTCAATGCAAAAGAAGTTAAGTTAGAGAACAAAAGGCAGATGAGACAAACAGCAAACAAATATAAGATGGTTGATTTAAATCTAAATGGTCTAAATATTTGACTGAATGTCAGGTGGATGAGAAAGTAATGCTCATGTACCAGGTATCAGTATATGGTCTCTTGCTGGAACTCCTCCCTTGCTGCTGTGTGGCAGCACACAGTTCTCCTCACCCACTTGGAAGTATATTAAGCATTATCAGCAGAGGGCATTGCAGAGCCTTCCCTTTTCTTGTAAGGGATCACATGTTTCTTGTTAAAATTATTGGATTGTTTCTGTCTCTTGTTTGGATCCTGGTTGTCTAGAATTGGCCCCAGGCATGATCCCAGGAGATAACTGTGCAAAGATGGGCTTTGGAGATTGGTTTGTCTGTGCCCCTAGACTTGATGGCAGAGCCCAGCAGCCTGCCAATGGGAAGTGGTATGCCAGTTACCCGTGGCATGCGGTGACATCAAAGTTAATCACCTTATCACAGTGGCTAAGTGCCAAAAGCATGTGCCTTGGGAGGCCAGGTGGCTCCAGCTTGTGACCACGATGTCCGTGATGATGTAGGAGGATTCTGTTTTGAATGTTTGGTTGCTTACCAGAAGGAAACAAACACCTGTGTCCTTTAATTCTCAGTGTAAGTTGCAGTCTGAGAGCCAGAAATCCTCCGTGATAATGCTAAAAGATTCTCAAATTTCTTGTAGGCACTAGGCTGATATCACTTAAAATCAAAACAAACCTTACTTGTGTAGGTTGCTGAATCACGCTATCACTGGAATTCACAGTTTCATCCAGTTTTTCAGGTGAAAGAGCTTTGACAAGAAAGAATGGGATCCTGAATTTTGGAATGGGGACATCTGGTTGGATCCAGATGAAACCAACAACATGAACCCTCAAGTAACTCTGCTCCTTCCTTGCCACTGGAATTAGCTTTTCCTGCCTTGTCTGAGAACAGACTTCTGTGATAACCACACCTGGGACAGATGCTTTGACCCACCACAGTCACCCCATAGACCCCAAATAAGTTGAATTTCAGCATTCTTTGAAAGAATGGAAGGATTCCAGAGGAAACAGCTTACATACCCAAAGAACTGTGAGACTTTGCCAATACATATTTCTAAGCCAACTTATTGAGATATAGTTTACATACTATGCAAATCACTCATCAACTGATTGTTACAATGGTCACATATTTTCAGCTACCCAGAGCCCATTTTAGAACCTTTCATCATAAAGAAAGTTCTTACACTTTACCGGTCACCTCCAATGCACCCCTCAGTTCCCTCCTCCATCTCTGGTCATCTATTCTACTCCCTGTCTCTATAGACTTTCCTGTTCTGGACATTTCATATGCATGGTATGACATAGTATGTCATCTTTTGTCACTGTCTTCTTTCACTTATATAATGTTTTCAAGATTCATTCAGGTTGTAGTGTGAATCAATATTTCATTACTTTATAGCTAAACAATATTCCATTGTCTGGATATATCACATTGTGTTTGTACATTTGCCCACTGGATATTTGGGTTGTTTTTACCTTTTGATTATTACTAATAATGCTGCTACAAACATCCATGTACGAGTTTGTGTCTGAACATAGTTTTCATTGCTCTTGGGTATATAACTAGGAATGGAATTGCTAGGTCCTATGGTAACTCCATGATTAATCATCTGAGGAACCGTCAGGCTGTTGTATAAAGCAGCTGGACCATTTTATATACCACTGTCAGTGTATGAGGGTTCTAATTTCTCTATATCCTTGCCAATACTTCTAATTATCTACTTTATAATAACCACCCTAGGGAGTATGAAGAGGTATCTCATGTAATTTGCATTTTTCTGATGACTAATTATATCCATATATTCTCATACACTCACTGGCCAGTTATATATCTTCTCTGGAAAAAAATATTTATTCGGATAACTTGCCTGGTTTTTTTTGGGGGGGGGGAGTGTTGTTTGTTTTGTGGTATTAGGGATTGAACCTAAAAGCATTCTACCTCTGAGCTACACCCCCAGCCCTTTTTATTTTTTATTTTGAAATAGGATCTCACTAAGTTGCTGAGACTAGTCTCAAGCCTGCAATCCTCCTGTCTCAGCCTCTGAAGTACTGGGATTACCAGCATGTACCACCAGTATTTGCCTGATTATAAATTGGGTTGTCTTTTTATTGCTGAGTTGTACATGTATCTTTATTTCTTTATTTACCCTAGATGCAAATCCCTTATCAGATACGTGATTTACATTTTCTCCCATTGTGTGGGTTGTCCAAGACCAGGGCTGGGCCTTTGCACAGAGTGCTGCAGAAGAGAACTACAGGGAATGGCCTTGCCTTTGAGAACTGTTTTTAGAAACCTTTTGGAATCTTGTTAAATTTGCATGCTTGCCCTACCCCTGCCCCTACACCTAACACCTCTGGATGGAGACACACACACACACACACACACACACACACACACACACATTCCCTCTTCAGTGAGGAGGAAACACTGGATGAGTGATCACAAGCCCCCAGGCTCTGTCACCCTGAGACCCCTGAGAAATCACCATAAAGCCATCAGGCCACACCCCAAGGGGATGCCCCTCAAACCTGTCTCTGACACCTGCAGCACCCAGGTCATAGCTTTGACCTTAAAAGTCAGTTGTGCTCGGAATGTGTGACCTGAAGGACTTTAGTGACACGTTCCCACGGGAGCCTGTGCAATCTTTGTGGATAGTCAAGGGCCCTGAGCTCTAGCCTCTGTTCTACCAATTGACTCCGAGGGTCATCTGTGGCAATCACAATCACTCCTGGGCCTCAGTCTACCCATCTGTAAACTGTTGGACTAAATGGGCACTTACCGATTATTATTTGGCTCATGATCCCATTCCTCAAATAAAATCCCTTACAGACCAGCAATGTAAGAAGAAATGCAGAGTATCTATGATTGAAACTGGGACTCAGGCCCATGCCCATCTCCCCCTTTTCTACCTACCAAGGATTCCTAAGGCTCTGGATAAATGTTTGAAAGCTACCAGTCTTGCTGGGCTCCCAATCCACACAGCTAAACCCTGGCTTCATGGAAACTCTGAAAGTCCCAACCCCAGCCACCATGACCTAAGTGACTCTGGGAACCCATGTGTAATATTAGACGCTCTAGCTAGAGCCCAAATCCCTTCTCTAAGAACTGCATGCCTGACCTCTGCATGGCTGTAGGTCTCAGCGGCCCAGGATATTTCAGGAAGCCTTATTCCTCTCCCACCCCCAATTCTGCCCTGCCTGAGATTTCAGAAACACCAGAATTACGAGTTTGAGTGACACCTTGAAGCTCTCTAGCCTTAGATGACGAATGCTGCCTTGCCTTCCCGAGACCTGACACAGGTGCAACATCACCATCCTTGTCATCCATAGTACTTATCAGGACCATGCATCAGTCGGTATGCCCTGCATTTTATGTGGGTCACACCTAGCCCCCAGAGCCCTGTGAGGTGGGTGTTAAGTACCTACTGTGCAGCTGAGAACTGCAACTTAAGACAGCAAGGCAGAGCTGTGGTCACACTGGAGCCAGTGCTTGTCGGGAGGCAGAGGGACTTTGGGCCTCCGCTTCCTCATCTCTAAGGCAGGGATGACAATCTTCTCACAGGTTACCAGGAAGTAAACAACATAGCACACACAGAAGTCTTTAGCATAAAGCTGGGCTGTGGCTCAGTGGTAGAGTGCTTGCCTGGAATGAGTGAGACTTTGGGTTCCATCCCCAGACAGACAGACAGACAGACACACACACACACACACACACACACACACACACACACTACTTATCATAGTAACTGACAACCTGACACCAGGGAACTCAATAAAATTTTGCTTCAAATATTTAAGTTACAGACTTCTTTGTAAAACCAGACACCAGTCTTTTATAGAAAATAAGATTTATTATCACATTTCAGTTCAACACAAGTGAATATTCCAGGAATCACACATCAGTAGACTCAATTTATTCAACACAGAAAAGGCAACACCCACCAGGGAATGTTCCTCCAGAGCAAAGGGTGCTACAGGCTTTCAACACAGTGATTCACATTGATGAGGGGCTCCCCCTGGTCAACCACTTCTGCCCCATGGGCCTGCTCAGAAAGCACAGCCAACCAGTGGGATTCACAGCAACCAGAGTAAAGAAAGGCCTCAGTTTTGGAAACTTCCACAGGAACCCTGAGCTGTGTTGCAAAGTTAGGCTCTGGGGTTCTACAGCCTGTGCCACCAGCTCAGGTCACGTCACAGCATGGTGTAGTGTCACAGCTTCATTTTGAGGTGATCTTAAGTTATTGCAGTTAGGAGGACATTAAACAGGTTATTATCACAGCCCTTTTGCAGCAGCCGGCTGTCACTGGGGTCAAGGATAAGGCAGAAGCCTTCCTGGATGCTAACCCGTCCCACCGCCTGTGTCCAAAGCACGTATGAACTCGGGCTGGGCAACACTTAATGAAGGGGGTGTACCATGACATCACATTTGGTGCCCAGAATGGGGTTGAGGAAGGGTGGACATTAGGGAAGCAGTCTGGCAGTTCCCGGACCAGGGGCATGTTCCTGAGTAGACTTCCTCCAGCACGGCAGCGGTGGAGAGAGCACAGGTAGCTCTTTGGGGCACTTTTGCTAAGCACCCCAGGCAGTAACCCAAGTTCATCAACGTCCAGCAGCTGCTACCATCCAGCACCCTGGCCACGTGTTAGCTCAACTGTCCACAGTCTGTGATGACGATCTTCTTAGTTGGCTTCCCACTTTTGGAGCCAAAAGATTCTATTTTCTTTACCACATCCATGCCTTCTTTGACGTGGCCGAACACAACGTGCTTGCCATCCAGCCTGGGGACAGGGAGCAGAATGAGCAGGGCACGACGTCATCCCACAACCTGGCCACTTGTCATGAGGATATCTACCAAAACCAGCAAATCTGAAAGGACCCCCTCCCGAAGTAGCTGGATCTACCCTGCGAAGCTTGACTAAGCTTTGCTGAGGTCTCCAAACATACCCCAGAGGATGCTGGCTCCCAGGACAGGATCTGCCACTCTCAGGCTGTACAACCATGCCCCCAGCCACTGACCCTGAATCCTGTAACTTTGTCTATGAAAAGCTTGCTACTCTTGTTCTGCATGGGAAGGTGATAGGGTACTGACTACTCTGAAGACCTAAGAAGTCTTTACAAATGGTACTAGGAAGCAGGGGCCAAGATAACCAGCGTGGAGACACACAGAAACCCCAGGCAGCTCCTGATCTGACAGTTCCAAGCATGTGAAAGGCACTTAGTCTAGTTCCAGGGAAGCCAAGAGCGGTGCTGGCCAATGACAGAACTGAGATCCATTAAGGGCTCCATGGAAGGAGCAAAAAGAGGACAGAGCCAGCAACAGCCTGCCCAGCCCTGACCCCCTATCTTTCTTACTTGGAGGGTAGAAACACCACTAGGAAATTCTGGAAATGGGCTTTATTAGTGAGTCTTAGATCCTAGCCAGCTGCTGTCTCTTCAACCCCAGATGTCCGAGGGTCCGGACACCAGGGACTGTGAGCAGAGAACCTTATCTCAGTGGAAAACTGACCAGGGAATCCACAGGCACGTGGGAATGGGGCTAGGAGCTTCCCTGCAACCTTGTGCTAACACAGTGCTCAAGGATGACGTGATGTGACATCCAACTGTCCACCAGCGTTTCCATGGTGTGTCCATGGTAGAGGAAGCCTGAGAAGTACCAGGTTAAACCAAGCAAAGCAGCTTCTACACGGGCCATCATGAGGCCTAATGGCAGCACTTCCCAGTGCATGCAGTAGACAAACGCTTGCGTGTGTGCAGAAAACTGAGCAGGTTCCAGCCAACAGCAGCAATGGGAAGTCTATGACAGTTGCAGAAACAACCCAGTTCCTCCCTCAATCCTTTCACTAATTCTCTCATATAGATATACAGCCTGGAAGAAGCCCACTGCCCAGAGCGGGTGGTACAGCTGCACAGTTCAGCTGCACATCCTTCCCCGAATGTGCACGAGTCCTTCCAACGGCAAGGCTGCCCCTCATTCCCAGAGGCCTGGAGCAGAGAACTTACCAGTCTGTCTTTATGGTGCAGATGAAGAACTGGGAGCCGTTAGTGTTGGGGCCTGCATTCGCCATGGACAAGACACCTGCAGAAAAAGCAGAGGTGAGCCACACCACCCTGGAGATCTCACCTGGAGGCCGTTCAGAAAAGCTAAGGGCCAACCACACCAAGGACATCTAAGTGCAGATCGTGGGCCCAGAAGAGAACTGGCTGATGACCAGGTCCCCAGGGCTTGTCTGCTTTTGCTGCCCGCTGGGTCTCAATGAAGCAGCCTGGGAGGAAAAGGCCTTGGGGGGGCTTTCAGTGACTTTCCCATACTCCACCTTAGGTCTCTCCTAAGTGACATCATGCTGAGGTTCTGCTTAGAGGCTCTCCCCACCAAGTTCCCAAAGGGAAGTCTGTTTTTTAAACTGAGAAGGCTCTAGAAAACCCAACAAACCAGAAATGCTGAGCTGAAAAGTGCAGAAGGGAGGGAGGGGGTGCATTGCCAGATCTGCTGCAGCCTCTTAGGGGACTGCCAGGTGATCCCCGGGTGGCAGCCCCACTCACCTGGCCCCACGTGCTTCAGCGTGAAATTCTCATCGGGAAAGCGGCTCCCGTAGATGGACTTCCCTCCAGTGCCATTGTGGTTGGTGAAGTCACCTGCCTATACACAGAACATCTTCTGAATGGTCCTGCATGGAGCTGGCAGTGGACAGCCCCCACCCACAAGGCCCACCAGGCAAAGGGGCCAAAAAACAGCCAGTGAAATAAGGGCTAATAAAAAATAAGGAAAACAAGCAAAAATAGAGCAAAGCTCACACACTCCCTGCCATTATAACTACCCTTGCTTTTGAACAATACACTTTTTGTCTGAGCAAGTTTGAAAGCAACCCTCAAAGGGCCCATTCTGAGATGGCTCTTGGTGACCCAGGATTCTTAATCCACAGCTCCTAGAAAGGAACAGGGAGGTAGCCAGGGCCTCATTCCTGAGTCTGGTCCAGTTCCCCAGGTATCACGCTCCCCTCTGTGCTTTATAGACCAGGACAGGGTCCACCGGGGCTGGCATCCTTCCTCAGAGCTCATCGAAGGTCCAGTCACCACAAGAGGACTGCCATAGAATGCTGTGACTGAGAGGCCAGGTGGCTGCCCCGGTGCCCTGTCCCTGGCCCTGGTCACACTGGGATGGGGTCCTCAGGTGAGAGGTGACCTGCCCTGTGCAGGTGAAGCATCCGCAGATGCCAATGAGGTATCTCCAGACTGGTCTGGGCCTCTGGGAACCATCACCTTGTGCCACAGAGAACTCTCCAAATTTGGGAGTCCCTTGCCTGACTCTCCTCCTGCTTCATCCAGCAGCCAAAGGTGGTGGGGGAACCCCTGCAGCAGAAGGCCAAAGGGCTGCCAGGGCCCTGCTAGCCCCTCCTTGCCTTCACCCCCCCGTCTCGACATCACAGAATGTCAGTAGGCCTGGCCCTGACCCACCGCCACTCACCGCAGTATAACACTGCTGGGTCAGGATGAGGGAACAGGGAAAGAATTCTGGGCAGGAAGGATTTCAAAGAGCTCATGCTGTCTATGCCCCTGCCTCTAGACTCTGCCAGTCCCTGACCTTGAGGGTTTGCTTTAATAGTGGATGACCACAACAATGCCTAGGTCCAGACTCCTGAGGAAGTTCTTGCTGCCAACACTTATCCCCAAATGTCTGACACAGCAAGACTAATGCTTTTGAAAGACAGGTAGGACAGAAAACTAAAGAACGTAATCACCTAACAGAGAAATATTACAAGTCCAGACATGTGCATTCCTATCCAGGCCCTGTCTTCCTCCTCCTTTCTCTCCTTTTTACTTCCAAAGCCCAGGGCTTGGGGAGCAGGAGACAAGGTCAGAGACTGTGAATCTGATGGCCCTTAAGGTCCATCCATCCCTCGAACACATCTGCACCCCAGCCCTGGCTCCCTCCTGAAATGATGGACCTCCCCAGGCAGCTGTGCAGGGCCATCCTGCCACCAGCCCTGTCACTTAACACCTGGGGCAGGCAAGGCCACAGCAGCCTGGACATCCCCCATGGCAATTCCCACTATGCCCTCACACAGGGGAGGAGATTGAGGCACAGGAGGCGCATTACCTGGCACATGAAGGACGGGATCACCCTGTGGAAGGTTGAGCCTTTGTAGCCGAAGCCCTTCTCGCCAGTGCACAGGGCTCTGAAGTTCTCTGAGGGGTGGAGGGAGAGCCAGGTCAACAGGGCCAGCCCCCAACTCCAGGGTCACAGCAATTAGCATGATGGCAAGTCCCTCAGGTTGTGAGCTGAGTGCAGAAAGACCTGGGCCCACTTCCTGGGTCTGCTCTGCATATTTCACATGTGACTGAGACAAGTCACTTCCCTCCCTGACCCCAGTGCCCAAACACTGCGGCAAGTGTTCACCCTCCTAGCTGAGCCAGTCAAGCCAACAGGACAGGGAGTCCAAGGGCTGGGGACCCAGTCAACAGTGAGGCCCAGAGAGGGAAAGAGATCACCGCAGGGCTCCCAGCAGCTGAGCCTCATGTGGAACTCCCACCTAGTCATGGTTCCTGAACCCAAGACTCCCTGCCCAGGCCTGCCCACTCCCTTCCATGTAGACCAGACTCCTAAGGCTTACCAGCTGTCTTTGGGACGACATCTGCCTTCAGCTGTGGGGAGGGAAGAGGGACAAAAGAAGATGGTTAAGTCCACAGGCAGGCATGGGAAGGAGCCTCCTCACCACCCTACACCCACAGTGGCCAAGGAGGCAGGAGAGAACCATGTGGCCATTCCACTCCTGTTACTGCCAACCCTGTCATGGGAGGTGGCCTGAGAGGCTATCATTTCTGGCAGCTGCTTCCTGAACCACAGGGTGGGAGGAGGCAGCCTCGGTTTCCTAATCTATCAGACAAGGTAACAGTGCCACCCTGGCCTGCTTCCGGGCAGAGCTGGCAGAGGAGCTCCTAAAGCTGGGTCCAAAACATCAGAGACTCAGAGTCTACACTAGGAAGGGGCCTGTCCAAGTTCCTCAATGCACTGATGGGAAACTAAGGCCCAGAGAGAGGCAGGAGGGTGGGGGTAAGGGAAAGCTGGAGCTCTCTTCAAGCCAGCTTGCCTCAACTTCAAGAACCTTCTGACACCAATGGTGACAGGGAGTACTTGCCATTTTCCAGAAGAGAAAACTGAGGCTTAATAAGAAATGCCAAGGGCTCCCAGGATACTGGTCTATCAACATGATTTGGCGACTTTATTCAAAGTGGGGTCAGCTTGGAGAAGACACAAAGGTTTTACCTTGGTGTTTCTTACATGTTTAAAGTTGTCCAAAGAGAGGACCAGGGTCAGGGTCAGGACCTGTGTTAACACCCAGGAGGGGGGCTGGAGCTCCTAGCACACTACCCCACTTGGCCAGAGGGCTGTCCCGGGTCCCTGGTGGCCTAGCAGAGGCCTGCAGCCTGACGGGCACTCACTGCCCAAGAGGAGGAAGGCCAGGGCCTTCATTCCTAAGCCACATTCGCACTTCCATTCCCCAGCGCCCTGGTGGGGGGGGGGGAGGGGGCGGGCCCAGGCATACTCCATGCTTAGCAAGAGCCGCCACGTGAGCGCCCAACCTGGCTGCCTCCCAGACCCTCAACCCCGACATCCACCTCGGGACCCGGAGTCCACGCTCAGATTTAGAGGGCCTCGGCACCTCTCCCCCAGCCCCGGCTGGCAGTGAGGTGCTGGGCCTTCGCCCTCTGAGATCTGACCTTGAGCTTTCGCCCCCGCACCTGCCCTCCCTCCCGCCTCCATGGTTCCCAGGGTGGCCGGAAAAGACCGAGCTGACGCCCCTTTTCAGAGGGGGTTAAACTGAGTCCGTGAGCCCGGAAATGAGGGGCCCAAGGTCAACCAGAACGCCAGGCACGGCGCCCGGCCAAGGTCCAGGGCTGTCCCAGGCCCGTCCCCCGTGCCCAGGCCAGTCTGCCGGGAGGGTAGTCTCACCTCCAGCACCACGCGGCCGAGTGGCTGCCCGTCGGCGCCCACGTCCAGGTACACGAGCGGGTTCCCAGAGTTGGAGGAGGACGCGTTGCCCGCGCCGCTGCAGGTGCGGGCCGCGGAAAGACGCAGGGGCGCTGAGCGAGGGACCGGGAGCAGGCCGAGCAGGCGGGGGCCGCAGCGCAGCGCCAGCATCGCCATCGCGGGCGCGGGTCGGGCGGGAGAAAGCAAGCGGAGGAGACCACAGCAATTGCGGGCGCGCGCCCAGGAAGCTATCCCCGGCGGGCGCGCGCCGCCGCTTTTATTGGCCCGGCCGGCTTCGCGGCCACGCCCCACCACGCCCCCTCCGGTCCTGTTCGCAGGCGACCCCTGCCGGCTGCATTGGGTATCGCAACCAGCTCATGAAGCCAAGGAGCATGAAGTCGTTTGAGGGCCACCCTGAGCAGAACCAGAGATCCTGAGGGACAGACACAAGAGAAGTGTGTACAAGAGGAAGACAATTCTATTTTTTAAGGGTCCAAACAGATTCTAAAACGGGACAAAACATCCAAAATATGAGCATCCATATGATTTTATTAGCATGGAACAGAAATCACACACACACACACACACACACACACACACACGTGTATATATATGCCCTTTGAAAGCTCAGGCCAAATAGCCCCTACTGCTCCTCTCCCCATAGATCCTGCAGACAGAATGTGGCATTGGGAGCCAGAGAAAGGGGAAGATGAGAAGTCAGATGAGAGAGAGGCAGCAGTGGAAGTAGACAAGCAGAGACCTCCCAGTGACCTCCAAGGTGACCACAGGCCTCCTTGTCCTGGTCTGGCCATTTCCCTAGTTGCTTCTAGAGACCAGACACTCTCCCAGCAAGACTGGAAATGCAGCCTGGGCCTACCATGCTCCTGTCAGGCCCCAGCTTTTGGGGCTGATCCTCCCCACAGACTGACAGCCCTGGTTTCCACCAGCCAGGCCAGGCAGGAGCTGACTCCCCTTCTACCAACACCCATCCTGGAACAGACCTCCTGGCCAACTGCATGGCACCTGCAGGTAACTGCACAGGGAGGTGACAGAACAAGACAGAGAAGAAAGGGACCTCAGAGGGTCGGCAACAGCAAGGGATTTAACACCCATGTGCTGAGAATGGGCAATGGGCACCACAGCAGCCTGGGAGACATGGGAGGCCTGAGCAAATGAGCACTGGCAAGCGCCCTGAGAGGGCATCTGGGCCAGGGTCTGCACTCTACAGATGGAAAACTTAGAACCCTAGAGTTCCACTGCCAGCCAGTGCCAGTCCTCCCAGATCTCCAGAAAGGGAGTTATGATGATAATCCTTGCCCTGTCTTCTGTCCAGGTCTGTTATAAGAATAAAACAAACAAGAGAAAGTCCTAGCCAGCTATTAAGTATTGCACCTGTAAGTGGCAATGACAGATGGTCTAGACTGATGGCTTAGGGCTCAGGGTTTGGAGGGCAGTGGGTCTCAGTTGCAGAGGCCAGAGTGGGACCAGCTATGGACCAACCTGCCCCTGTCCCTGAGTTGGCTCATGGGAAAGAGTCGAGCAGCCAAGTGCTGGCCCAAGTTGAACCACAAAGGCAGAGCAGTGTCCTGGCCTCCTAGGAATGCAAGCTCCACACCTCCTCTGGAAGTTTGCAGCCCCCTTCTCTGTCTACCTGGCCTAGGAGAGGCCTGGGCACTCGGTGAAGCCTCACTGGGATGCTTTCCAGATCTCAGTCCAGGCTGGAGCCCCACTTTGCCCTGGGGAATGGCCCCTCTCTTCTTGTGGTTGTGTTCTGAAGCAAGCCGGCCTGAATGAGGGGCCCACTTGCTCCCCACCCTGCCTAAGCGTTAAGCACATCTCCCAGATTCCTTCGATATCCATGCACACTATAGATTTGAAAATAGAGGAAAGGATACCTCACAACAAAGCTTTCTAAAAACAACAAAGCTTTCTAAAAACCCAAAGCTCCTGCAGCCCATCCCAGGCTCTGAGCTGTGGTACACTCTTGTCCCTCAAGCCTGCTCTTGGCGGGGGGTTCAGTTTATCCCCCACCCTGATGATGCATGAGCTGCCACCGTTACGTGACCATTTGTGTTCTCAGAGCCTTTTCTCAGCCCTGAGCTCGTCTGCTCAGCTCAGCAGCCTGAGAATAAGTCTGTTTACAGATGGGGAACTGAGGCCCCAAACACTAGGGGAGTGAATTGCCCAAGGGCAGAGCACTGGAGCTGTGTCCTGTCTGACTGACTTCAAGAGAGGGTCTGCCCTCTTTGCTGTCATCAAGGAGCTGGGAATTGGGATGGGGAGGGCATGAGAGAAGACTTGAACAGACAGCACAACAAGACGGAAGCTGAGGAGGTAGCAGGGGCTGTGGAGCCCAGGAAACTGGAGATGGTTTCCACCTGGGCCATCAGCTTGGCCAGAACTATGTCTAAGGGACCGAGATACAACGATGAGATGAGGAGAGGCGATTCCACTCAGCGGGGGATGAGCCAATGCCAGCCCAGACTGGGAGAGGTCTGGCTGATACTGAGCATGAGCTGAAAGGCCCATAGAGACCCAGCCACAAAAGGCCCTGAAGGCCAGGCCGAGGCCTGACACTGTCAGCTAGCACTGGGGAGCCACCGACGGCACCACGCCCCCACCCTCAGCTTCCTTCATTCCTGCTGCTCCTCCTTCCTCTTGGGAAAATCAAACCTCATCACTGCCTCCTCTCTGAGACAGAGAAAAGTTCCACCTTCCCCACAGGCTCGGCAGTGATGTCACCTCTCCCTGCACTATCTCCAGTGGTATCAGGAGGAGGGACAGTCCCTAGGCCCAGCCCTTGAGGACACCGGGCCCAGGTGAGACCATGCATGTGTTGGCACTCACCTGGCTCCCCGGCTATTTATAGACTGTGTCATCCTCAGAAACAGCAGTGTTTCTCCACACTTGGCCCAGGTGGCTTCTTATCCGGGTGTGACACTTGCTGTAACCAGGTATCCTGTCATATTGTCTTTCAGCTCACAGAGCTGAGGAACCCTTGGGCTGTGCTGGGCTCAGTCTTACATCATGGGGTTTTGAATTCAGGAGCCCGTAAGAGTCGATCAGGCGACATAGTAAGGGATGCCAGCTGGGGAAGACAGAGAGAGCCAGGGAGGGGACACTGCATCCAAGCGGCTATGGCAGGCCTGGGTCAAAGGTGCCACTGCTGCCGGGTCAGCAAGGTCTTCCCATTTTTCGCCAAGAGCTGAAAACTTTAAGCTTCAAGAAAATCTAATTTTTAGGTGCTAAGAACTTATTCTGAAATAAAATGAAACATGAGTGAGCCATAAACAATGTAGTTACAATATAACCTAGATGAGGTTTCTGGGCCAGTAAGCTCAGAAAGGGACAGAGGCTTGCCAATGGTCACACGGCAGAGTGGTGCTTGACTGTGGTCAGACTTCCGCCTGCACTCTTGCTAGGGCCCTTTCTCCAAGATGCACGGGCTAGATGTATTTTCAGAGCACCTACTGTGTGCCGGGCCTTGAGCTTCACCCTGGCGACAGATGATTACAGTGCAGGTGGCCCAGGGGTGGGTATGAAGTTAGGGTTACTCTAGAGAGGCTCTCCCGAAAGAGCTGGGCTGAAGGCAGGCAGCCCCATTCTGGACTCAGAGTCAGGTTTCTCTCCTGAAGGCCGCATAATTGCCAGATGCCAGGTGATGTGGCCTGGGCTGTTGGCAACATAGCAGAGGCCTTGGACTTCATCGATCCTGCTCCTGCTTGAGGGGCTGGAGCGCCTGCCATGGTGGCCGACAGGCTCTGAGGACCTGCTAATGGGTGGTCACGATGACCTGCTAATGTACCATCTCCAGGCTCTGTGAAGTCCCCATAAAAGCCTGGGCCTGGCTCTACTCGCTTCCAGAAACCAGACCACAGTGGGAGGCAGGGAGAGGACAGAGAGCAGGTTCCCTTGAGGACCAGGGTGGTGACAGACAGTGACCAGAGAGACCCCAAAGGGAAGAGTCCAATTGGCTGTATTAGCCACCTGTTTGATTCAGGTCACTGTGGGTTGTGGCGCAGGAGGAGGGGGCGGGCAGGGTGGAGCTGGGCAGGGTGTGGCTCACACCTCAGCTGTCTGGTTCTGGCCCAACCTGCTGGTCCACAGCCTCCCCACACCGGAAACACCAGGGAGTGGCCTTCCGGGTCTCTTTGCGAGTCCCCTGTGAGTCGGGTGCCCGGGGGATGAGGAAGTCTTCCTGAGGGGCTGCCACCAAAGGGAAGAGTTTGGGAGGACTGTGGAGGCAGGCCCAGGAAAGGGTGGCAGTTCAAACCTGGCCGTGTGGACTTGGAGATGGACTGACCCAGCCGGGGACCTGGCTCCCTATCTCCCTCCTGCCTGCACCCACCTATCCCCCGCCAACAGTCATTACCCTAGCCTCGGCCATGTGCTCAACACTCTAGGTCCTGGGAATAGGTGATGGCTAGACCAGGAAGTAAGCATACATTTTCACCAGATTTTTTTTTTTTTTTTTTTTTTTTTTTTTTTTTTGGCGGTACTGGGGATTGAACTCTGGGGCATTCTACCTCTGAGCTGTACCCCCAGCCCTATTTTTTATTCTTTATTTTGAAACCGAGTCTCACTAAGTTGTGGAGTGCCTCACTAGGTAGCTGAGGCTGTACGCAAACCCATCTCCTCCGGTCTCAGCCTCCCGAATGCTGGGATTACAAGCGTGCACCACCACGCCCGGCTCTACACCAGAATTTAAAAACAAAAGACAATTTCAGAGAGTGGAATGTGTTATACTGAAGTAAAACTTTCGTGCCACAGTGACCAAGGTGAGGGGCCACCTTACTGGAGGCTCCGTGTGATCTGACCATGGAGGACATCTTTGGACCAAGTCACAGGGAGCTATATAAACCCAGGGAGGTGTTTTGCTTGATTTCATTTTTGCTTTTGGGATTTTTTTTTTTTTGTACTGAGATTGAACCCAGGGGCGTTTTACTTCTTAGCTATACCCCCAACCCTATTTTATTTTGAAACAGGATCTCACTAAGTTACTGAGGGTCTCACTAACTTGCTGAAGCTAGCCTTGAACCTGTAATTCTCCTATCTTAGCCTCCCAAGTATTGAGACTACAGGTGTGCGCTCCTGCGCCCAGTTGCTTTTGCTTCTTTGAGCCTCAGTTTCCTCACCTGTAAAGAGGAAGCAATCATACTGGCTTCACTGAATCATTAATATTAAGGAGAATGACATGACAAAGGGCCTTGAACATACTAGGAGCTCAGTGAGTGAATGAATGAATGCCACCCAGCCCGGGCCAGCTGCAGATCCAGAGAAGGGTGATTTGGAGTGAATGATACTGTGCCCCCTGTATGGGATCCTACTCGGGTCTTGGGGGTATTTTGATTACTTCCCACAGGGCTCCCCTTAATGAAGTCGTAGTGCTGTCCTTATTCTAGCCGGCATGTGACATTTGAAGCCTTCCTCATTGAAAGTGAACTCAGAGCCGCAGAGTCTTGATCCACACACAGCCTGTGGGGCCGGCTGGGCTGGGCCACATCTCATTTGAGGAGGAGATGGAGGCTGTAAGTAGATGGAGGGCCAGCCCAAGGCCCCACAGAGCCAGTGTTTGGGTTTGGGCTCTTTCCACTCTAGAAAGAAAGCTATCAGGGACCCTTTCTCCTCTCCAGGCAGGCAGTCTCTAAGTGGTCCCAGTGACCCCTTGGGGAATCAGCCTGGCACAGGCCCCTGGCCTTCAGCATGGGCCAGATCTAATGACCCGGATTCTAATGAACAGAGTTGGGTCAACATGGAGGGTACATCAAAGATCAGGTTAAAAGTGACTATGATTTCTGTTCTGAGTTCTCTCTTTCTGTCTCTCCATCTCTCTCCATCTCTCTCTCTCTCTCTCTCTCTCTCTCTCTCTCTCTCTCACACACACACACACACACACACACACACACACACACACACACACACTCCACCACCACCACCACCACCACCAGCATGTCATGAGGACCCCAGGCAGCCTATAGGGAGGCCCCCATGGTGGGGAACCAAAGCCTGCTGGCAGCTGCACAATCTTGGATGTGGATCTTCTGCACCTGCCAGCAGGCATGTGCATGGCCTTGGAGGTGGATCCTTTATCTCCAGTGGAGGCTTGGGGGGGGACTGCTGCTTCAGCCCCCAGCTCATCTGCAACCTCCAGAGAGGCTCAGCCGGAGGCACCAGGCTGGCCCACACCTGGATACCTGATGGGCAGAAACTACAGTAATCCCCATTTGTTGTTCGGAGTCACTAAATGTTGGGTCATTTGCCTTGCAGCAATAGGGAACTAATACACAAAGCATGCCACCCCAGCCATGGCCCCGCAAAGATCCCATTGCTCCATGCCCAGCCAGTCACTGTCACCTGCTGCACTTGGCACAGTCAGTAAGAAGTGGCCATGCAGGAAAGGGTTTCCTCATCTTTGTGAAGACAGGGAGCAGACTGGCCAATACGTGTCATTCCTCCAAAGGTGAGTGGATGGAGCTGGAGGAAGTCCTCCATAGAGGGGCCTGAACTGTGCCTCATGACTCTGTCTGGGCTGTGCACTAGGATGTCACACCTGAGCCACAGGGTGATCTTGCAAAGTGGAGATTGTCATCCCTGTCTCACAAGTGAAGGAATGGAGGCCCAGAGAGGGTGAGCCATGTGCCTAAGGTCACACTAGGACAGAGAGGAGAGTGTAATTCTTCCCCCCTTGTCTTGGCTGTGTTTCTTTCTCCAGGACTTGCTGGGCTCCAAGCAGCACCTCTGAGAGGGATTACAGCAGTCATCACCCACTCCATTCAGCCCTCTTCCAGCTAGCTTGTCACTGCTTAGGACTATAGATCTCTGATCCCATCCAGTCCCAATGATAACTCTGCCTACAAGGGTCTTTGATCCCCATGTGTTGGATCCCAGGTGGCCAAATTGGACTTGATGGCAGGATTGGCTGATTCCGAAGTCCTTGCTCTCCTGCAAAGGCTGGGCCATTTTGCCCTGGAGGGTTGGCCATTGTCCTCCAGGCCTGTAGTGATGGCCTCCAACAGCATAGCTGAGTGACACAAACCCACAGCACTGAGCTATTTACACAATTCCCACCCAGAGTCAACAGGAAAAGGAGCTAGCTGGTCAGCACAACCCAAGAGACTCCCAAGCCAGCCCAGCTCAGCGCTTTGACATCAGGCCTACTTTTATTTACCCTTTCCTGATTTGCAATGGCTTTTCTCAACACCTCTTTATCTAGGGAAGGAGTCCCATTGCCAAGGTGCCTAGGAGCAAAGCCTGAGCTTCTGCCAAGCCTGAAATGCTACTTGGACAGACCTCACTGAGCTCTGGGCTCCCCACCCAGAGGCACACAGCCTGCAATTCTGCTGCTTCTCTCTCCTTCTCAGTCTGTTGGCCTGTGCAATTTTCTTGAATCTACTGACTTGACCCTCTTAATCTCTACTTACTAATGAACACTGAGACCTTTCCTCCTTCTGTTAGAATAAATCCCCCTTTAATCAACAATGTGTACCTTCTGATCAATATTGCCTACCATTGATCACAAGTGTTTATCTTTTCCTCCAATAAAATAAGCACTGCAGTTGTTAAGTGCTTGATAACCGTAAGAATAGCCAGCCTTTAATGCAACTTAATAAATTGCACACAGCAAGCTTTTATAGCCTTAGTTCTTGATCCCTGCATGGCCCAGGAGAACTAGTGCTAACTGCTCTTTATAAATGTGGCCTCCAAAGCTGGCGGAAGTAACACAAGCAGGCCAAGGTTACACGGGCCCTCCCTCTGGTTAAGTAAGCAGCGGAGCAGCTGGTGTTTGGCCCTGCTCTGCCTGATCCCAGAACTTGGCTCCTGCCTCCAGCACTATCTCTAGTGTCATTCATTTTAGCACAAAAGGTCAGCAGGCCAGGCTGAGAGAAGTCTAAGTTTATGTGACAGATATCTCAGATTTTAATTTGAGCAGAGGTGTAAATGATTGACACAGGCTGTATTCCTATGATGATGTCCCTGTTACAGGCCCTGGAGTAGGACTCATCTGGGTACATCATGAAATAATAGCAGAGGCCTCAGTTCCAGGGGGACAGCCTGGAAAATTCAGCAGAAGACCCAGGGGGAGGGGGCAGCTGTGGTCAAGGGTGTGCAGAGCAGCTATAAGTTCTCTGTCCACTAGAGATGTGGGTTGGTTGGACACTATTCCCCTTCCAGAGTAGAGAACTGCATTGAGGCCATAGCGGGGCTCCATAGGTCTGACCAGGTCCTGTGGGGGCCAGAGTTAGGTTAACTTAGATAAGAAATCTTTCTATCAGTGATGTTACATAACAACACTTTGAAGTAGTAAGCTCCTTGTGGTTGGAGGTGGGCAAAAGATATCAAACAAGCCGGGCGTGGTGGCTCACGCTTGTAATCCCAGCATTCGGGAGGCTGAGACCGGAGGATCCGGGTTCGCAGCCAGCCTCAGCTACCTAGTGAGGCACTCGCAACTTAGTGAGACCCTGTTTCAAAATAAAGAATAAAAATAGGGCTGGGGGTGTAGCTCGGAGGTAGAATGCCCCTGAGTTCAATTCCCAGTACCAAAAAAAAAAAAAAAAAAAAAAAAAAGATATCAAACAGATATACCACAGAGAGCATGCCTGTGGGGGAGGGGGCAGGTGACCCCTGAGGTTCCTTCTAGTTCTGAGATTCTGTGATTCAATCTCCCTAAATCAAGGCCGCCTAGGGGAGCAGGAAGTTCAGGACACAAGCTCAAAGTGCAACGTCCATGTCCTTTATTGGCAAAAAGCACTAGGAAACATAGATACCAGAAGAGAATATAGGAATATGGTTACTGGTATCAGAACAGTTCAAGTTTTCTAAGCACAGAAGCAAATGGAAGGAAATATAAGGACAACTTTACACAATAATATAGTCAACAATAACATGCATATTTTTGCAAGCATAAATAGGTATACTAGTGACACTCACACAGGTGTAACAGTTATGAGCAGATAAACTGTGTTCACCAGGAAATAGAGCAATGAGCAAAATGTATAAACACATAGCACTGTGTATGGTAATTGTGTGCACCCAGCGTTGTAACTGGAGGACCTGAAATACTGTGCTGGATAACCTAAGTCTTCCAAAGAGATTGATCTCGATGGCTCCCCATAGCACAGGCAGTTGCTCAAAGACCTAAGAACTGAAAAAAGCTTCTCACAAAGGCAGATGCACACAAGGAATTTCTCTTTATTTATGGAGGAAGTTTTGACATTTTTACACACATGCACAGTCTTGTACACAAAGTTGATGTCATGATAATGCCCTTTGCACAGTCAAATTTGCAAAAAGAGCATAAAATGAACTCTCTAAAAGTCTATATATAATTTATATCTCCCTTATTGGAAATAATTTGAAGAAAAAAAATACAGAGCATAGTGAATTGTAAAATCTAATACTGGCAATTTAAAATAGTGGGGGAAAAACTTAAAAAGAAAAAACTAGAAAGAAACTGCACCTATGACAAAGTGTATTACAGGCAGATATTACGGGCTAGTCCCTAAGAGCTAGCTGACTTTCATTATCATTATATTTTGAAGTCTTGCTTGACAGCTGATTTTCTTCTTTTCTTTTAGGGCATGGCTCTCCTTGGGGAATACATTCACATTCATTTTTTTCACGGTGCTGCTCTTTTTAAAATTCTGCTATGAGTCCATGTCCACTGAAGGGAGCACTCCCTATTACGTGTTCCCATCTTCTGTGCCCTGTTTCTTTGTTGTTTTGGGTACAGAAACCTATTCCCCAAGTACTCACACACAGACCAGGAATGTGGTGAAAACACTCCTGGAGCTGGAACATCATTAAGTGTCTTCTTATCCTACTGCGCACATAATTATTTTCCAACCAGTCGGTAACTTCACTGACTGCTTCAGGCAAATGCAGCTTTAACTCATTAAAAGCTCCCAGAATTTCATCGACGGGAAGTAACATCGGTGCAGACAAATGACATGCTTTTTAGACTGACGTTTTCCTGGTTGCCTTGTTGCATGGCCAGTCTCTTTCCAAGGACTCAGCTTTCTACCCTCTCATATCACCGTTTCCCCACAGGAATTGTGGTTCTTGGGATTTCAACATTTCAGATTTTAGTCTTTTGGGATTGTGATTTTCAGGAATTTGGACTAGGGATTTTGATCTTTCAGAATTTCAATTTCAAGCCGGGCGTGGTGGCGCATGCTTGTAATCCCAGCATTTGGGAGGCTGAGACCGGAGGATCCGGGTTCGCAGCCAGCCTCAGCTACCTAGTGAGGCACTCCGCAACTTAGTGAGACTCGGTTTCAAAATAAAGAATAAAAAAAAATAGGGCTGGGGGTATAGCTCGAAGGTAGAACGCCCCTGAGTTCAATCCCCAGTACCAAAAAAAAAAAAAAGAATTTCAATTTCAGGAATTACAAAATTTGGGATTCTAATAGGCATTGTTCCCAGCCCTCCTTTCTTCCTTCCTTCTTCCCTCCCTCCCTTCCTTTCTTCCTTCCTTCCTCCCTCTCTTCCCTCTCTCCATCACTCAAGGTCTGACTTGACTCCCAATTTGACATCTCTTTCCCTTATATGTAGGTACCTTAATAAGCACCCTTTGAGTTAACCCTGCCTTAGTGTCTGCTTCCTGGAGGAGCCTGCTGACATCCATCCATGGCTGCTCCTCCCACAGACTGGCTTCCTGTTTTGTGGGTCCTCTGCAGGCCAGATGGACCCTCCTCTGAACAGTGCCGGTGTTGCTATGCCTTTTAGGAAAAATGTTTACCCAGACTTCCATGGGGCAGCTACAAATAGGATCAAAACATTAACAGCATTTCAGATTCTGCTCTACCTACTGACCAGGTGCTGCAAGCTGTGCTGTCCCTGCCTTCTGGGGGAAGGTTCACCTGCAGCCCAAGCTGGTTCATTCCTGCAAAAGACTCCCTGATTAGACAGCTGCCCCCAGCAATGCCCCAGGACCCTTAACCTGGCTGGGAGGACCTTCCCTTTGCTCTTTTGGGGTTATGTTTTGGTTTTCTAAATTTGCCATAATGGCCACAAACTGAGGGACTGAGACCACAGAAGTGCATTGTCTCACATTTCTTGAAAAATGGAGGTGTGGGCAGGGTTGCTTCCCTCTGAGGGTGATAAGGGAAGGACTGTTCCAGGCTCCTTTCCTCAGCTTGTAGATGTCCACCTTCTCCCGGTGTCTCTTCAGGTCACTGTGCTCCCCCCACCATGTGTATCCATCTCTGTGTCCAAAGTTACCCTCTTTATAAGGACACTGATCACATGGGATTAGCGCTTACCCCAATGATGTCATCTTAAATAATTACAGTGGCAGTGACCATATTTTCACTAATATCACATTTGGGGGAGTACTAGGGATTGAACTCGGGAGTGCTCTACTTCTGAGCTATACCACCAGCCCTGTTTTATTTTATTTTTTTAAAACAGGGTCTTGCTAAGTTGCTGATGCTGACCTTGAACCCATGATCCTCCTGTCTCAGTCTCCAAGTCCTGGGATTACACCAGGACACCTGGTTTAAGATCACATCCTGAGGTGCTCGGGGCTAGGACTTCAGCATATAAATTGGGGGGACACAATTCAACCCATCACAGGGCCCCTCAGCTGGACCTCGACGTCTCATGAAGGCTACGCAGATCTGTATCACAGCTCTTTCCTCTTGTACCTGCAGCTTCCCAGCCACTCAGGAGACTTGGTCATGAGCCCAGTAGAGGCAGGGCTTGGGGGTGTGTCCTTTTTCCAGAGCTGTCCTTCCCTCTGATGATTTGCTACTTGACCAGCTGGCCTCAGGTCCTCACCCAGGGGGCTCCTTGGTCTCCCCAAAGAGCCCTTTGGTAAGCCAGGCCTACTGGTTCACAAGACAGCCCCAGCATTTTAGTCAGCTTCTCTTCCTTGTGACAAAATACCTGAGACAAACGACTTAGAAGAGGAAAGACTTACTCTGGCTCCGGTTTTGCAGGTTTCAGTCCATGGTCGAATGGCTCCATTGTTTCTAGGCCTGAAAGAAGGCAGAACATCATGACGGAGCACAGCTGCTGGCCTCATGGCAGCCAGAAAACAGAGAAAGCGAGAAAGGGGTGAGGGAAGGGCGCGGGATAAGATATATCCTTCCAGGGCACACCCTCAGTGGCCTAGAGCCTTTAGCTAGTTTCCACCCCTGCAGTTTCCTCCACCTTCCGGGAGTCCATTAGGCTGTGAATCTATCAATGGATGAATCTGGGGATGATGTCAGATCCCTCATGTCCAGTCACCTCTGAATGAACACTGCTGCGCTGGGGACCAAGCATGCAACACAGGAGTCTTTGGGGACCTTCTAGATCCAAACCATCATACCCAGATGTGGTCGAGTCCCATTGAGAATCCAGCTGGGACCTGCTCCAAAGATCTAGCCTCATATACATAGACCTGGGGTGGTACATGCCTTCAATGGCGGAGCTGTTACAGGGTGCTCTCTAGAAGGCACTCAGCACACTCAGCATCCCGTGGACAGCAGATGTTTCTGTCCTCCTGGGATTCTGCCCACACAGTGGTGCTTGCTTGGACAGATTGAAAGCTAGTCTGGAAACTCTCAGGGTATGCATGGCCCCATCAAGCAATGAGGGGTGAAGGGAGGGTGCCTCAGGACCTGGACACCTTGCTAACTTCTCTGCCTGGAGGCAGGGTCATTGTTAGATGATCAGAAGAGAGTGGCTACTCCTGGTGCCTGTTCTGGAGAAACACTCACATGGCCAGAGTGTTCTGGGCCTTCACCAGCTGGAGATGGCTCCTGGGCCCTGGGCCAAGGCCCACGGTTTCCTCGTTGCCCAGTTTGTGGGCAGGTCCTAAGCTGGGGTGAGTGGTGCACATGTCCTCTCCGTCCCCATCCTCACCAGCTCAGCTCTGCCCTAGGCGTTGTCTATCTTCCCCGCCCACCCAGCTCCTCTCCCCGGCACGCTGCTCATGGCTCCTAGGTGGCTGTGCTCTGGCCACCAGTGGTGCCTTCAGCACAGCTGCTGTCCCGGCCCCCGGCTCTCCTTAGGCCGTGTCTCTCGTTGCCCTCTCTGCCTGCCCTGAGCTTGTCTCCTTGGCCCAGCCCTTTGACGGCCTTTGTCAGGGCTTTCTCTTTTGCCCTGTCTTTGGTCCACAGTCTGTTACCTCCTCCCAGGACATCTCTGGGCTCAGGACTCCCAACTCTCCCAGTATAGGAAGGGGAGCCTGGGAGAGACCCTAGGGTAGGGCAGCGGCGACAACGAGCTAGAGAAGCTGGCATCCAGGATGAGCGGCTGTGTGAGAATCTGAGTCTTCAACCTAGTGAGGCACTCCGCAACTTAGTGAGACCCGGTTTCAAAAATAAAGAATAAAAAATAGGACTGAGGGTGTAGCTCGGAGGTAGAATGCCCCTGAGTTCAATCCCCAGTACTGCAAAAAAAAAAAAAAAAAAAAATCTGAGTCTTCAGCTGACATCAAGAAGTCCTGAAAGGGTCTTAGAGAGGGCACAGTTGGGATGCTACTAGAAGGTGGTGGCCACCCATATAGGGTGTCTAACAGCAGGAGGCTGGGACAAATTCCAGGGAAAGAGAGATGGGTCTCCATTTCAGAGCCCCTATAGACCAGCAATGAGGTGGGGGCAGGGTTAGGACACAAAGCTGGGGGACCAGAAAGGTCTAAATGTGAGAGTTGGATAGGAGATTGGCAGGGCAGTTTCCAAGCTGGCTCAGGCCGGCCCCTCCCCCTCCATCTCTCCTTTGTGTGCATTCGCTCACATCCTTATACATCAGCTACCATTAGACTCAGCTCTGCACTACATATGCCAGCACTTCATCCAGACCAGTCATCACTGGAGCGTCAAAATGCCCCATTAAAAAAAGGACTTGTGCCGGGCATGGTGACCCACGCTTGTAATCCCAGAATTTGGGAGGCTGAAACTGGAGGATCCGGGTTCGTGGCCAGCCTCAGCTACCTAGTGAGGCCCTCTGCAACTTAGCGAGACCCGGTTTCAAAATAAAGAATAAAAATAGGGCTGGAGGTGTAGCTTGGAGGTAGAATCCCTGAGTTCAATCCCCAGTACCGCAAAAAAAAAAAAAAAAGAAAGAAAGAAAAAGGACTTGTCCTGGAGTCTGGGAGGACTGAGTCTCCTGAGGATCCTGGTGTGGTGGTTTTAAAATATGCCCACAATTTCTTTGCCACTCCTGACAATAAGAGGTGGAGTCTTGTTTGGCTTCCCTTGAATTTGAGCTGGCCTCAGGGACTTGCATCAAGTGACAAAATATGGCTGCATGTCCTGTGACACCAGGTCAGAAGGGCAATGCCGTGTCTACCTGGCTCTCATGCTTGCACTTTTGATCTGATGCCTGGCTGCCATGCTGTGACGAAGCCCAGGCCGTATGGGGAGACCACACATAGGTGTTCCAGCTGACAACCCCTGCCAAGGGCCCAACTGTTAGGCATGTGAGTAAGGAATCTTGAGCTGACTTCAGCCTCAACACCATCTGATTCCAGCCACGTGAGAGCCGCAGTGAGAATGACTCAGCTGAACAAGTCGGTCCTAAGAATCCGAAAGGCGGTGATATATTACACTCTTTTCTGTTACTATAACAAAATATTTGAGGCCAGGTACTTTATATAGAAAAGAGGTTTATGTGGCTTATAATTCTGGTGGCTAGAGAGTCCAAACAGGTGCCGGGTGTGGTGGCGCACGCTTGTAATCCCAGCATTCGGGAGGCTGAGACCGGAGGATCCGGGTTCGTGGCCAGCCTCAGCTGCCTAGTGAGGCACTCCGCAACTTAGTGAGACTCGGTTTCAAAATAAAGAATAAAAAATAGGGCTGGGGGTATAGCTCGGAGGTAGAATGCCCCTGAGTTCAATCCCCAGTGCCGCCAAAAAAAAAAAAAAAGAGTCCAAACAGAGTAGTGAATCTAGTGAAGATCCTTGTCTATATCACACACATTGCAAAGAAGAAAGGGAAATAGCTATGTGCAAAAGAGGCCAAGCATGTGAGGTAGCCCTGCTTTATAACAACCTACTCCTGCAAGAATTCATACCTGCATGACCCACCCACTATCGCATGAAGGGAGAGCCCCCAGGACCTAATGACGGCCCACTAGGCCCCATGTCTTAAAGGGCCCACCTTCCATAGCACCATGTGCTGATGACCAAGTGTTTAACACATGGCCTTTGAGGCCATTCCAGATCCAGACTACACCACAATCCTTAGCAGATAAAAATAAACACTTGCTATTGCTTTATACCTCTAGATCTGGGAGTTGGTTAACAGCTAGAGGTGACCAGAGCACCAGGTGTGAGGGGTGGCATCAACTGGTCTGGATGAAGGGCTGGCATCTGTGGTGCAGAGCTGAGTGTAATGGTAGCTGATGTATGAGGACAGGAGCGAATGCACACAAAGGAGAGATGGAGGGGGAGGGACCAGCCTGAGCCAGCTTGGAAACTGCCCTGCCAATCTCCTTCACTCTGGGCCTCATCCACATGGCCATCTACAGAACCCCCAATCCCTGTGGCCCAGCAGGGACCTCCCTCCCTGCCCCACACCACCCCCTTTCGAGGCCCTCGAGGCACTGCCATCTGCCAGGCTCCCCGCTTACAAACTGGTGCCACCTTTGGCTCCTCCCTCTCCTGGACCTGCCCCCTCTAGTCCCCTCCCCTCCACTCACTCCTTGAACACACCTTCCCTGAGCATCCGTACCTGCCAAGCTTCCCGCTAGATTCTCACACAGGCTGGCAAGCAAGGTGCACCAGGTCCCTGTCCTCAGGACGCTTTTAGTAAGGCAAAGAAAAACACACCAGACCATTAGAGTGCAGCTAAAATTTTAACTCTGTGCATCAATTAAGCACCATGCTAGACACTTCCCATTCATTGTCCCCATAATAACCCTAGGGAAGAGATTATTCGCTCCAGAGATTATTTGCTCCATTTTACAGATAGAGAAACTGGGGCACTGAGCATCGGTGTGCGGGCCTGAGTTTGGCGATTGGTTCCTTCCTGTCCTGGAGTTGAGGCCCTGTACCACATCCTCCAAGCCGCAGAATCTGAGACCAAGTTGGGAGCTCAAGAGAGTTACGGGGTGGCGTGCCCCTGGAGGACAGGAGTGGGGTGTAGGACTTCCTGGGCAGCTCAGCCCCAGCTCAGGCCCACCCCAGGAGAAGCTGTGTTAGAGGAGCCCCTCCAAGCTTGTGTGGCCAGGCCCGCCGGCTTGATGGTCCTGTGACCTCACAGCCCAGGGTGCTCCCCAACCTGCGTAGGCTCTCTGTGCTCCTGTGGCTGAGCAGCAAGCTCTCTTCTGGAGGGAGAGCCTGGGGCCACACCATGGGTGCCGCCTGGATGGATCATCACAACAACCTTCTCTCGGTCTTTCCAGCCCCAGCTTCAGCCCTCTGCCCAAATTCCGTGTGTGCAGTGATAGCTCTAAAACAAGGGCATCTCCCTGCGAAACCCACAGAACACTCTCACCTTCTATGGAATCAGGTAGAACCCCTCCCACTGTTCTCCTTGGATGTGTGAACAGGCAGCCTGACTCACACCTGGGCTCCCCACCAACTCCCGAGCGACCTTGGGGAAGTCACCTACATTGCTGTTATCTGAACAGCTCTGGAGGCTGCTGTGGGGGTCAGAGGAGAAGTGACAGGTAAAGTGCTCTGCGCGAAGCCTGGTGCAGAGAAAGGACCAGAGGGATCCTCGTTTTGGCCCAGTCCCACTTCTCAGTCAGCTCAGCTGCAGGTCAAGGGTCTCTGTCACCCAGAAGAGTGAGCAGAGGGGCCACTGTCTGTCTGCTCGAGGGACAGGCACTACTGGCAGGAGTGGATGTGGTCCCTGAAGCGGAGCTGGCAAGGCCACTATGAGAGGTGCTAAGTTTGGTGCAGAAAGGTGGGGAGGGGAGAGGGAGGACTCTATGTCTGGGCAAGAGCTGCTGGCCCCCCTCTCTGGTCCCCATCCAGCTTTAGGCCTGTCCCACCCCTATCCGCTGCCTGCTGTGTAGGAGCCTTGTGGGCTGAGCTTCTGGTCCTGCCTGGCGCCAGCCTGGCCGCTCAGCGCAGCCCCTCCTCAGCTCTGTCCCCACAAGACATCTTCTCCAACAAAGGGCCAGTGTCCTCGGGAGGGCAGGATGGCAGCCAGGCCTGCCAGGGAGCTCCGGGCAGTCAGATCTCAGAAGTGACCAGGGCCTGGCCAGGGGCAGGACGGGGCCAGCGGGTTCTTTGTTGATTTTGTTGGTTTTAAGCCACTGCCCTTGGGAAGAGGTCAGGGTGAGGGAGGCGGCAGAAGCTCGGGCTGGGGAGCTGAGGTGCTTTTGACAGAGGTGGCCAGAGACCAGATGGGGTCCACCCAGGAGGGACACAGGCTCTCTGTCCTCCCCACTCCTGGCTCTAGCCCCACCTCCATCCTCCAGGATCCACCGTGACCTGAATGCAGCAGCTAAGAGCGACATGCCACGTCAATTTTAAGCCGGGAAGGAGACCACACTTTCTCAAGGGAGCGCGTGCCCCCATCACTCTCCTCCTCCTCCTTCCCATTTCCTTGAATCCTTCCCGGTCTGGTCCTTCAGCCCACTGCCTGCCTCTCTGCTGCCAGAGTAGGCTGCTTACTGGTCCTACAGGGGCAGCCTCCCAACACTCACACCTGGTCAGTCAGCTGTGTCCACTGGAGGTCACATCTCTGAGTACACCCTGGTCACAAGCAAGATTTAAATCAGTGGTCAGCCAGGGCTGCCAACCATCTTCGGCCACATCAATAAAGGCCAAGTATCTAAACCCGGGGTGGTGAGAGCCATTGTGACCTGTGAGAACTGGACTATCTACAAATATGGGAAGGAATGTCACAGAACAAGGACAAATAGATAAACGTTTCTGAGAAGAATGAAAGCTGCAGACGCCAGGACAGCACGAGGACATAGGAGTCTGGTCTCCCCCACCAGGTCATAGGCTCCTTGCGGGTTTGTTCATCTCACCGAGTCCTCCACCAGCTCAGACTCCAGCGCCTGTTGTCATTCTGCTTGTGGTGATGACAGTAACTATTGGACAGACGAATGAAGGCGTGGGTGGTGGGGGAGGACAGATGGGGGTGGTGGTGACTGGTTGGGTGGGGAGGTAAACTGATGCACGGTGGCTGCACGGACCGGGCTGGGTGAAGAACTAACTCTGACCCCAGGGGAAGCTGGCGTGGCCTCGGCAGCACAAAACCACAAAACCAAGGCTTTCAAAGATTTTCCAGAGGATGCAAAAAGCACTGAAGAGAAAAAATGGGTAACTCTGACTTCACTAACACTAGTAGTTTCTATTCATCAGAAGACCTCATTAAGGAAATGAAAATTAAGGAATGGAGCCACAAAATGGAAGGAGATAGTCACAATACATTCATTTGATTCAAGTTCAGATCTAGTGCGTATAAAAAGCTCCCATAAATCAACAAAGAAAGGTAATAGTCTGGTAGATAGCAGTCAAAAGACTTGGACAGGCACGTCACACCTACCCACGAAGGTATCCAAATGACTTACCAGCATGTGAGAAGGCACACAGCACCGTTAGTCACTGGGGGAAAGCAAAGGAGAGCCCCAGGGAGGTTACCATGATACACCCACTAGAATGGCTAAAATTAGAAAGGCTTGGCAGGAATGTGGCGTATTTGGAACTTTCCTACATTGCTTGCGGGAGGGCAAATTGGTATAATCACCATGGAAGACTGTTGGGCATGAATCTGGTAAAGCTAAAAATATGCATACCTATGATCTAGAAATTCCACTCCCAGAGAATGAGCATGTATGTCCACACAAATACTTGATAATGTTCATCAGAGCCTCAAACCGGGAACAACCCAAATGCCCATGGATACAAATAAAATGATATATCCATGCAATGGAATACTACTCAGCAATAAAAAAGAACAAACTAGCCGGGCATGGTGGCGCATGCTTGTAATCCCAGCATTCGGGAGGCTGAGACCAGAGGATCTGGGTTCGCAGCCAGCCTCAGCTACCTAGTGAGGCCCTCCGCAACTTAGTGAGACCCTGTTTCAAAATAAAGAATAAAAAATAGGGCTGGGGTATAGCTTCGGGGTAGATGCCCCTGAGTTCAATCCCCAGTACCGCAAAAAAAAAAAAAAAAAAAAAGAACAAACTATGAATCCATGTAACAACATGGATAAAGATCACAGACATTATATTGAGAAGAAAAATAGTCTATGTATATACTGCACAATTACATCTATAGGAAATACAAGAGTAGGTAAGCTAATCTATAGAGACAGAAGTTGGAATAGTGGCTTCTGTGGGGAAGAGATTTTCTGGAAGGGGGCACAGAGGAGCCCTGTCATGATCTGGGTGGTGTGAGTGTGTGTCAACTCATCAGATGCCACATTGATGACCTGGGCACTCATCATTGTTGGCTTCGATGGAACATTTCAAAAGCAGACACATTTCCTTTATTCTGGGAGAATTCAGTGTGTGGCATGGAAGCCGGGGGTGAGGGGTAGCCCAAGGGAGGGTTGTCTTCAGAGACACCTGGTTCTCAGTACTCAGAGCAAGATGTCTCTGAGGAGTCCTGCCCGAGGCCGGCTGCTGAGCCTGGTCACCAGGAGGAGACTCCTACAGGAAGTTGGGGAAGTGGCTGGGATGGGTTGGGCCACAGCAGGGTGACACACACCTTCCCACCAGCACTGCCCCAGGCCACACACGCCTCACCTGCCGAGGCACGCAGGGCGCAGGGGAGTCTGCCAGGGCCTTGTGCCACCCTCCCTCCCCACTTCAGTACCCCACTCAGAGGGATCGTGACCTCTGACACTCTTTCTACCACCCATCCTCTGGGGCTCCAGTAGTGGGGTCTGTGTGGGCTGTAGGCCCAGCCAAAATCAGAGGTGCACAGGAGCAGGTAGGGAAAGGGACGCGGGGTGGCTGAGCTCCCCCAGATTGTTCTCCTTGCAGGTTCTGGAGGCTCCCTGGGCACCCCCCACCCCACCCCCCAGCACTCTCCCAGCTGCAAGCACATCTGCAGAGCCCAAGGGCTCTGTCCACTGACCTCCCAGAGCTGATGTCATCTAGGCTTTTCCTGCAGTGAGTCAGGGGGTGTCACAAGACATTGACACAGGTGACAGCCTGCCTCAGGCCTCTCAGAGAAGCCAGGTGGCCAGAACTGGGCCCACTCAGGCAGGGCTCCCACAGATGGAGCAGACTGGGCTGAGGTTAACACAGGTGCTGGGAGAGGAAGCCGGGAGTCACCCTCACCTCCAGCCTCTCCTGCGACCCTCACCGGGCAGCACAGTGGCCCTGTGCTTCCTCACATCCCCAGTGTCCATCCTTTCTGCCACCTGCAGCCCTCACCTTAGAGAAGGTGGGAAACCCCTTGCTGCCCTGCACCCTGGCCCTGCGGTCCAACACGTCAGTGCTCCCAGGGGAACATAGCCCCTCCTTCATTCGGGTATAATTGGTGTTCAATAAAACACAGATCTCAAGGACAGAATTTGAAGAGTTTCAACAAATACGTACCCAATGTGATCCACACCCCAGTCGATGTGTAGAACATTTCCGTCACCTGGAAGGTTCCTTTGTACCTTCCTTCGTGTCTGGCTTCTGGTCCATCGCATCTTTTCCCACCCTCATGCTGGTCTGTGACTTTCATTGTTGGGTAGGCTTCCATTTTATGAATGTCCCTATTGTTGGATGACTAGGCTGCTTCTGTTTCTGGCTATTCTGGATAATTCTGCTACAACTTTTTGTATACGAGTTTTGTATGGACATGTGTCTTTATTTCTCTTAGGTAAATATCGATAAATTGATTACTGGAAAGTAGAGTAGATATATGTTTATATTTATAAGAAACTGTTAAACTTCTACAAAATGGTCGTACCATTATAATCTCCTACCAGGAGTATATGAGAGTTCTGGTTGCTGCAGGTCTATGTCAGCATTTGGTGGTGTTGGTCTTGTTAATGTTAGCCATTAGAGGACCTCTTTAAAAGCCACATCTAATTAACCCAAATATCCACCAATTGGTGAATGGGTAAGCAAATGTGGTAAATTCACACAATGGAATATTATTCAGCAATAAAAAGGAATGAAGTATTGGCACATGCTACATTGTGAATGAACCTTAAAAACATGCCAACAGAAGCCAGTCACAAAAGACCACATATTGTATGATTCTATTTATGTGAAATGCCCAAAGTAGGCAAGTCTATAGAGACAGAAAGTAGCTTAGCCTTGCTTAGGACTGGGGGCCAGAGGGCTGGAGGATGATAGCTAATGGGTCTGGAGTTTCTTTTAGGATAATGAAATGCTATGTTCTAAAATTGATTATGAATATACTTAAAAGCCACTGAATGGGAGGCTGAGACTAGAGGATCCTGGTTCGCGGCCAGCCTCAGCTACCTAGTGAGGCCCTGTTTCAAAATAAAGAATAAAAAAAGGGGTAGGGGTATAGCTTGGAGGTAGAATGCCCCTGTGTTCCATCCCCAGTACCGCAAAAAAGTAAATAAATAAAATTAGGCACTTTAGAGGGTGAATCGTATGGTCTGAGAAACAAATCTCAATAAAGTTGTCAAAAAGACCAAACTCACTGCATCTAATTAGCAGCTACCCTTTCCCAAATCCTGCCCCACCACCAGGGGGTAAAGAGCCAGATTCCCAAGCCCAGATTCCTCAACATGATCTCCCTCTTCTACAGGCACCACGAACACTGCCACTTCCAGATGTGCTGTGTGTCACCACATCTCTGAGTACATGTCCATTCCTTCCTCCCAAATGCTGCCACATCTGCCTCTGACTCACTCTTCATGGTCCAGCTCATCTAACAGCCTCCTCTTCCTCCTCTTCTGTTAATCCCTCCATTCCTTTATGCAACGTGCAATTATTAGGCACCTGCCATGTTCCAGGCTGTATTCTAGGCAGTGGGGAAACAGCAAACAAAACAGACCAAATCCCTGCTGGAGCTAATGTGTTGTCTGTGAAGCACTTGGTAAATGTGCAGCCTGCGTTCCAGGCCTCATCTGAGCACGTGGTCCCTGTAATAGTGTGTGTGTGCGAGATTGAAACCCAGGGGTGCTCTACCACTGAGCTACTTCTCAGTCCTTTTTATTTTTTAATTTGAGACAGGTTCTCGCTAAGTTGCCCAGGCCGGCCTCGAACTTGTAATCCTTCTGCCTCAGCCTCCTGAGAAGTTGGGGTTACAGGTGCTGGCATTCCCACAGTGCTTTATATGCTCCTCTGTTTCAACTCCAAGTCCTGTGCACTTGCACAAGTCGGCAGTGGGCCTTCCCTGTAAAGGTTGGGGACTACCTGAGAGTGAGGACAAGGTCTAGCTCTCCTGGGTATTAGAACAAGTATGATCCTGTTCTCCAAAGTTTACATAATCCTTCCACAGTTCTAGTCTCATCTACTTGCTCATCTCCTCTGACTAGCGAGTGGGGAGCAAGGAGATGAGAGGGCAGGATGTTAACTATCCCGATGAGGTAATGCAACCACGAGAAGAGAATGGCTGGATTGCATGAAGCCGTATAGCTGAACTGTCACAGGAATCTGGCTTGTCTCACTCCCTGCCCTATGGAGCATCTTGTGGTTGGGCCACCTCTGAAGGTTGAGGACTGGTGCTCCATACCAGGAGGTATTCCAGGTCCTGCTGGCATCATAGCTCTGGGCTGGCCCTAAGGGCTGGATGGGGTGCTGCCTAAGTTCCCATCACTCGAGCCGGGGCAGCAGGTAACAGGATTGTCAAGGAGCAGCAGTGAGTCCTCTGCACCTGGCTCTCTGCCCTCAGCCCAGCTCAGGTGAGTTGCTAACACCTGAGCACGAGGTCCCCTGGGCTTCCTCTCCCTGCAGGCATGCAGTTGACAGGGCAAGCCACAGCACTGGGGCCTGCAGGGTGTCTCCTTTACAGTGTGACTAATGCTCATGGGGTGATGGTGGCACTGTCCTCGAAGGCCTTGACACACACCTGACTCCTCTTGGTCCTTGCTCTTTCTAGTCTGTTCCATGGCAGCAGACATGGGGCTGGGTCTTCAGTATCTGGGGCTGCCCTGGAACCTGCATTCTGGGCCTTTCTGGCTCCTTTCTTTTTGGTGCCTGAGGTCAGGCGGGTAGGATCACCCACCTGAGATTCCCTTCACTGTCCCCAGTTCTGCTGCCTTGGCAGGAGGGGAGGGAGCTGAGCAAGTGGCTCCAGGCACTTTTCTGCCCTTAAGCCCAGGGCCCTCCAGACAGCCCTGGGGCAGGGTGTTGTGGTTAGACAGAATTTATCCTGAAAGAGCTCATGTATTGATGTTGAAAGTTGTCGTAGTTAAATCACGAGGCTGCAGTCTCATCAGTGAGGTGGTAACTTAGGCAGGTCAGGTGTGGTTGGAAGAGGCGAGTCCCTGGGGTGTGGCCTTAGGGACCGTGCTCGTGTCTTTGAATTCCCTTGCTTGCTCTCTCTCCTGCTTCTGGCCTCCTGGATGTGAGAGCAGAGCCTTGTTCTCTCCCTCACTATGCCTCCCACAGCCATGGCCTGAGTTCTGCCAATGTAATTGACCTGCCGTGGACTGAACCCCTGAAATCTCCAGAACTGTGAGCACATACATCTTCCTCCTGTTAAGTTGTGTGGTCAGTGAGAATACTGACTGAAATACAAGGTGTCTCCTTCCTGCCCCTTCCTGTCCCGGAGACAGGTGACAGGAGGATACACAGCTGCAGGGGACGGGGACCCTGCCCAGCTCAGAGGCCACAGTTAGGGCCAGGAGGAAATGGAGGGAAAAATCTGAGCATACCCTCCAGTCTCAACCCAATCTCAGTCTCTTCTAGTTACTTGGTTGACTACAGATAACATGTCTGACAAACAGTCATCCAATCAAGTTCTCCAGCCCCAGCCCATCAACGTCCTCCAGCCCTGTCCCCAAGAAGGCAGATTGGAGACTCCCTTTCTTGTCTCCATGCCCTTGGTCACTGCACTTAATCTTTTGTAAAACTCATCATTGCTGTGATTGGTCTGCTGTGTGGAGTTCAAAATGGGCCTGGTGTGGTCACAGAAAGCCGTTCTCCCTGGCCTATAGCTTGACCTCCCCCAGAAGTGTGGTCCTGTGAAGGTGTGCTAAAGGGGTAGTAAGAGATAGCTCAAAGTCTCAGAGCTTGGTAGAAGCAGGTACCATGCCCACAGAAAGCACTAGAAGGCTCTCCTTGCAGACAGGAGGGGAAGTGGGGATTCTTCCCAGGCCTTTGGAAAGCTTGCACAGGCACCTCACCATTTTCTCCATCTCTTTTCACCACCTTCTCCTCCATTATCCTGGGATACCCTATCTTTCTTTGAAGCCACAGAGAAACCCTGGGTCCTTGTGTGTCCTTGAACTAATCCTGGACTCCATGGAGATCATACATCCTGTTGAGGAGGCAAGGAGAGGCTAGGGAGGACATACCCATAACCCCCATTCCCTGAGCTGTGCTCTTCTTAGATTGCTAAGGATCCAGCACGCCCTGCATAGGAAGACGGCTGTCCTCCCAGGTGAGTGTTTGCTTGTCTGATGCTGTGTGGAGAACCTTCAGTGGCTCTACCTGTGGATGTGGAGGGCTGAACTCAGCTATGTGCATCTCCCTCGAGGTGTCACGTGACCTCAGCTCGAGGGTGGCTGGGCTGGGTCCACACTTACAGGTCTGGTGTCCTGGCTGGGAAGGCCAACAGCTGGGGCTGCAGCAGCAGGGCTCCATGGACATCTTCAGTTTCTACCTGGTGTCTTCATACACTCTTTCCACATGGCAGTTTCAGAGAGCTGGACTCACACATGGTGGCCAAAGGTGACCAGATCTATAAGCAACACTCTTATTTCTCCATTTTACATAAACTCAACGTTCTTCCTGACTATGACCTCGGCTTACCATGCATAGAGAACCCTTGCTCCTCCCAGCTCTGATTTGCATTGCAAAAGCATCTTCTCTTTAATCTGGCCACGACAATGAAGGACATCCTATCCAAAGCATTTCACTCAATTCCAGGGTTTTTCATAGATGACAGAGCTGGTGGGGAGACATTGTGGTCTAAACACACACACACACACACACACACACACACACACACACACACACACCCTTGGTCATGTTTGGCTGCTCAGAATTCCCCTTCCTAGTAACACTCTGACTTCCTTTGGAGTAAATCTTTCTCCCTCCATATATTCTGCTCTTATAGATCAATGTATCCAGGTGTCTGGGCCTTACTGTATAAGCCAGGAGTCTGCAAACTTTTCCTTCAAGGATCAGATAGTCAATACTTGAGATTTTGTGGACCAAAAGGCAACCTTGAAAGTATGATGTAGATATTTACATAACCATTTAAAATGTAAGCACTTAAAAACAACTCTTAGTATATAGGCCATAAAAGTAGAAGCCTGGCTAGATTTGACCCCCTGGACCTGTGGTTTTCTGACCCCTGGTGTAAACCAAAGGGGTCCTTGAGGTATCTTTCCTTAGAACCCACCTCTCATCATCAGAAGCAGATGAGATTTACATTATGTTACCCATCAGGTACTTCCTAGCCAGAGGTGATGCCAGGACAGGGCGAGAGTTGGAATTCATCAATTCTTTCCTATACCAGTCTCAATGAGGCCATCAGTTCCTGTCCCCAAGCCTGTCTGGGGCAGGCTCCTGTCTGTTCCAAGCTTGTTTTCCTTCACTGCCTCTCAATTCATCTACCAGAAAATGCCATTTTTCTTTCTTTAAGGTTGTCACAGTTGTTTGCCATTGCTGGCACCCAGAGCTTCCTGACTGCCATGGACACTAGGGGGCTTCCTTTGTCCAGCCACAGTGAAAGCTTCTAAGCATGCATTTTGGGGCACAGGAACCCAACAAAGCCCAGGATGCTGGGTTCTCATGGCCCTCAGCCCTGGGAGAGCTTCCGTGACCCCAGGACCTGGGACCTTTTTCTGTTTGGCCCTGGAGATTCCATGTACTCAGGTAGACTCAGGAAACTCACCCCTCTTCTAGGGGTGGGATGACACCTCAAGCTAGGGAGGAGATGGCTGACTCTAGCCCTGCCCAAGGCCACATCGCTGAACCTATCTGCCCTCATCAGTGCGGTAATTGTGGCTCAGGCTCAGGCTGAGCAAACTAAGGGCCTGCATTTGTCTGATTGTTCCTCCCATGGCTAAAGTGGTGCCCAGCAGAGACTCAAGTCACACTTGCTTAGAGGAAAAGGGCTCCACTGGCCGATGTCGCTGAAGAAGACTTGCAAGTGACTAGAAAATACTAGGCTCTCCAGGAGCCCAGCTCTCACTGCCACTCTTCCAGCTCCTTCTGCACATGGTCTAAGACAGAACAGCTGGTTGCTTCCACCCTCACATGCACACAGCTCCATGGCCAGAGGGCAGAAAGTTTCTCTGTCCTAGCACCAGAATGGAAAATCTCAGGGAAGGATATTGTCTTGGTCAACATTATCACTGATGTAGTTCAAAGCAACTGACCATACAACTTAGAAGAAGGAAAATTTATTTGCTCACAGTATTTTTGAGATTCCAGCTTCAGTCCATGTGAGGCTGGGGTCTGCAGATCTCAGGGTATGGCAGAGGGAAGCAGAGAGAGGGAGAGAGCAAAGCTCTGCTCTCACATCATTGGAGGCAGGAGGCAAAAGAGAGCAAGAAAGCAAGGGGACTCAAAGACACAGCACAATCGCTAAGGCCACACCCCGGGGACACACCTTCTCTAGCCACATCCCACTGGCCTAGGTTACCACCCAGATAAATCCATTACAATGAGATTACAACCCTCATAACTGTATCAACCCTGAGCTTTTCAGGGGATATCCCTGACCTCTCAGAGATATCTGAGCTTGACAGATTCTGATTGGTCCAGCTGGGTTATGGGCCTGTCTCCTATACCATTCCTGTCAGGGTTGTGTTGACTTCCTTAGGATGATGTTGCAAAAGCTAGCTGTGGTGGATTGTAATTGTCCACCCTAAAACTTGACCCCTCTATTCTCACATGCCTTTTTGCAATGTGACATTGCAGCCTATTCTCTCCCTATTGATAGGTAGTGTCCATTTCCCCCAGGCCTTGAATCTGGGCTGGCCACTCAGAAGCCAGGAGCCACCTTGAGTGTCAGGCTACAAAACCTACCCACAGAGCAAACCTAGAGAACTGCCAGGGATAGGGTCTTGCTGGTCAGCTTTGGCAGGTGCAGTCTCTCTGGCTTCCCAGGGAAACACTAGGTAATGGACACTGAGCAGAAATCACAGGAAGAGAGCATTCCCAAGTGCACTGATGCTGGGGCCTGTTTGCTTGCCATGTAACTATTCCATTGTAACAGACATCCTTCTAGTTAAAAGCTAGCCATCTCCTTTCATTCTAGTGACAAGGGTCAGAAGACTCAACTTTTGATATCAGAACATTCTATTTTATTTATTTTTTTATTTTTTTATTTTTTTGCGGTACTGGGGATTGAACTCAGGGGCATTCTACCTCCGAGCTATACCCCCAGCCCTATTTTTTATTCTTTATTTTGAAACCGAGTCTCACTAAGTTGCGGAGTGCCTCACTAGGTAGCTGAGGCTGGCCACGAACCCGGATCCTCCGGTCTCAGCCTCCCGAATGCTGGGATTACAAGCGTGC
>PVLC010000355.1:0-81969 GCA_004027655.1 Graphiurus murinus | reverse complement strand
CAGAACATTCTATTTTAAAAAGGGGAAATCATTCAGACTAGTGGAGAAAGAGTAAGCCAAAGACCAAGATAAAGCCTAGTAACAGATCCCTCTAGAGCAAGGGGAGAATCTAGAGATGGGGCAGGCTTCAACCCAGCCAGGGCCACAGACAGCCCTTCTACAGTCTGGGTGCCTCAGGGAAAATTCTTGACAGAGGAGGTGATATGACTGCTCACTGGTCACCTGATTCTCTGGCCACATCCATCCTAGTCTAGCAGGCTGAGGTCGAGGGGGTCACATGTGAGGGACAAGCATGGCTGCCCTGCAGCAGAGGCCAATGGCAGTTTCTAGGGAAGGAGGACAGGCTTGGAGAACTCTCCAAAGTCCAGTATGGCATTTCAGGAGGAGGGCAGCCATTGGCAAATAGAAGTGAGAAATAGCGTGGTGTGTGTAGGTGGCTGAAAAGACAGTGAGTTTGGGGCCAGAGATGGGGGAGATGGGACTAGTCTTGAATCTACAGGCCACGTACAACTCTGAAGGGCTTCAGGTGTGAACACGTGTCACCAACTGATCTAGAAGTATAGAACATAGCTGGGCATGGTGGCACACGTCTATAATCCCAGCACTTGGGAAGCTGAAACAGGAGGATTGCAGGTTTGAGGCCAGTCTTAGCAACTTAGTGCGATTCTATTTCAAAGTAAAATAGGGCTGGAGATATAGCTAGGAGGTAGAATGTCCCTGGGTTCAATCCCCAGACACCGCTCCCCCCCCCCATACACACACACAAAAGAATGTGGTGGTTAGTTGTGCTCTAGAGTCCCACAGGGCTGGTCTCAATTGAGGCTGGTCTCAATTCTGCCCCTTAAGCCAGCTCGTGGCCCTGAGTCAGTGGTCAGGGACTGGGGCCATTGAGACAGATGCAGTTCACATTTGGGCTTTATCTGGGCCACACAGTATCTGTGCATATTTTTATTTGCTCATTTGCAGCATTTTTTAAAACGTGCATTTCATTTCTAGGTTCTCTGGGAAAGGCAGAAGACTAAGCGACTGGTGTATCTGTGTTCTCACTTGGTGACAAGCACCCAGAGCAGCAGCTCGGTCATGGCCAGTGCTCTCTAGTTGTTCACAATCTCTGCCCCCCTGACTACCCGCCCAGTCCTGATGCCCTGGGTCACTGCCCAGCTGCATCAGCTTTTGGTTCTGTTTCATTACAGCAAAGAAATTGTTTTCTGTAACCGTGTGTAGTGGGCAGAATAATGGCCTCCCAAAGTTGTTCACGCCCTAAATCCCTGGACCTGGGACATGGCACATGACTAAGGGCAATTAGGATTGCAGATGGAATACAGGTGACTAGTCAGCTGACCTTAAGACAGGTGTATAACTCACATGGGTCCTTAAATATAACAGAGGGACTGAGGGAGACCAAAGAGTCAGGGTTTGCAATAGTGTGTAAGAGACTTACTGGCTTTGGAGATGAAAGGGATCATAGGCCAAATAATTTGGCAAGTTCTAGAATCTGGAAAAGGCAAGAGAATGTACCATTTTCTAGAGCTCCAGAAAGGAACACGGCACTACTTGCCCCTTGATTTTGAGCCCAGTGAGACCCATTTGGACCTCTTAGAAAATTTAAGATGATAATATTGTACTATTTTGAGCCACTGACTTTGTGGTAATTGTTCATACGGCACTAGAAAATTAACATGTCCCGTCTCTTACCAAAATGATCAGTAAAGTAGGAAGGCGATGCATTTGGGGAAAATAGGGAAAGGTATATGTCTTAAAGAACATGAAGAATATTCCTATTTCTGCATGCTTAATTTGTCTGGAAACTGTATGTGGCACCGGCTTTCCCCAGCTATTCCTGTCTGGGGCTGTATGCATTTGGGTTGGGAACCTCCTCTTTCAGTGGGTTGGAATTGGCCCTCTGTATCTGTGGGGTCTTCCTCTGTGTATCTCAGGTGACTTCTCTCGCCACAGTGTACTACCTGAAGTCCACCTGCCAGAGGGGTTTCCTCCCACCACTATCTTTTGGGATCATCCTTGATGGGATAGGGTGCAGGTATAGTCCGCTTTGGGCTGGCCCAATATAATAAGTCGACCCATTTATGAACCAAGCTTTGGGATTTTTCTTCACTGTCACCTGGCCATGTGGCACCCTCCATGTGGCAATATATGTGAGCCAAGAAAGATGATAGTCACCATGCCAGGACTAGTGGGCTGATTCGGTTTCTACTAGGGGCCTGATGTGGGCACAGGAGACCCACCTTGTTGGAGAATCCAGCCTTTCCTGACATTCTGCTCCTCTCACAATGAAGTCCTCTGTCTGATCTCCCCTTTGTCTGCCCTCCCACTGCAGAAGGCAACTGTTTTCAATGCTTCCTGCCAAGAGCTTTCCTCTGACTCTAGCACTTTGTCTTAAATTGCTGATTAAGAAATGTGCAGTGTAATTTCCTCTCTTCAATGCATCGCTGACACTTAACAATAGATACCCAGTTCCACAGTCTTAATACCTAGTCATTCTTCCCCTACCTCTCAAATGCCACAGACACAGCACCAGCTGGAGCCGCCACCCTCTGCGTCCCATCCCATTCACTGCAGATGATACACTGCCGCCCTGTTGTGCCAGCTCTATCAGTCTCTACCTGCCACCAGTGCTGGATCTCCCTTGCCACTGGTCAGTGGTCCACCTCCAGCATTCTACCCCCAGAGCCTGCCTCCGGGGCCCACACCCAGCACCTCTGTCCTGGGTCTCCTTTCCTGGGAACAGAGTGGAGACAAGTGTTTTAATTTAGGATCTTTGAGATGGAAAGCATCCTTTGATAATTAAGAGAAATACAGTGGAAATAACAATTGCATTACTTACAGATTCTAGAGCCACATATATGTGAAGGCAGGAAGAGCTCGAGGAGGCAGAGAAAGGTTCCTGGGCTGATATCCTCGCTGGGTCCAGAGCATTATCCAAGCAGGATCCCTACGAGCATTCTAATTGGTGAGATAGTGCAAGCAGGCAGAGCCCTAGGAGGACACGCTGACCGAGAAACAGTCATTGTGGCCCATCTGCACAGCCCCTGTAGGGTGTGGGGTCACAGGGCCTGTCGAGCAGGCAGCCTTCAGCTGCACCCTAGGGGCGTGGTCACCAGGAGGTGGTTGTGCAACCCAGACCTCTTGATTGGCCACACCAAAGAACTGGGAGAAGGCCAAGATATGGAGGCTGATTCAAGGGCACTGAGCCCTGCTTCTGGGATGAGAAAGTTGAACATGAAATTGTAAGAACACTGCACAGGCCTGCAAATGGTCATGATATATTGAGCGAGGGAGTCTCGGGACACCTATGAGGGAGGCAGAAAGGAGGAGGAGAGTCCTGTATGGTCTCAGGTGAAGTCCAGCCCCGGGGGCCTCTTAGGGAGGATTGGGGGCTCTGGCTACACTTTGGCAGGGGGTTGCCTTCCTATTGCTGTAGGCCGGCAGTCTCTGGCTACGGGCTGCTGGACAGGGTTGCACATAGGGTGGAGGGCAGCCACCTCCTAGGCCCTGACTCTGGGGAAGGGGGACCTGATGGGCTGTTGGAGGCAATTCGCTAGCAGTGGAGGGGTGGGTGGGTCAGTGGTAAAGAAGTTCCTCACAGGGCACTGCAAATACCTCATTACTCCAGGAACCCACGAAGACAGAGGTTCTTGGGGTGAACTCCGAGAAGCCATTGCTCTCGAAATCCAGAGATGAAAGTTTCCAGGAAGAAATGGTGATTGTCAAGTGCACCTGTGAGGTCCAGTCTTCAAAAGTAGCATGGACTTTAACAGGCAAGAGGCCACTGGTGAGCTGGAAGGGAGGTCTCAGAAGGGTGGGCATAAGCCAGGCACATGCTGGGAGATGAAGGAGAGAGAATGAGCAAGGGCCTATTCCTCACCTGCCCAAGGAACCTTTTGGAGAAGAGCAAGGAGCAGGATAGCTGGGGTGGGGTGAGCCCAGGGTGGACCTTGCAAGGCCAGCCAGAGGCCCTAGACCTGGGGAGAGGGAGGTATGGAAAAGGGCGTGCTGGTAGAACGTAGCTGTCAGAAGAGAAGGAGGTGCTGGAGTCAGGGGCTGGTCTTCTTGGGAGGGACACATTCTCTGGGCCTGGGTGAGGGCAAGTACAGCTGGGAGGAAGGAGTAGGTCTTGGGCCTGGATGGACAGCCACAGGGCATCTGAGTGAGGTCGGGTACCTGTGAGAGGGAGGTGGGCGTATTGAGCAGGAGCGGAACACAGGGCAAAGGGTACGTGCCAGGAGGAGAGACCACTAAAGGTGGACGGGTGCCCTGAGGGCTCAGTGGGACTGGAGCCTGAAGCGCTTCCTGGTACCCATCCGTGGGGCTGCCTGACTTCCCCCAGTAGTGCCCTATAGCCCAATATGGAGGTTTCACAAGGTGGGCTGGGGGGAGAATGGAGACCCAAGAGGACCCATGATGTGTAGCCCTGGGTGCGGGGAGGGTGACATAGGGAGCCAGGCAGCCAGGAGCAGGCCCTCCACTGGGCTGTTTGGTGGACTTTTGTTTCCCAAGGTTAGGCCCATAGAAGGATGTAGCCTTTCTCAGGAGATAGCTGGGTTTGGGCCAGCAGGTCTCCATGAAGCCTTGGGGGCAGCCACAGGCTGGTATTTGACTCTATCCCTGGTTTCAGCCAAAATGTCAGGAAGGAACTAGGTGCAGTGGTGCATGCCTGTAATCCCAGTACTTGGAGGCTAAACCAAGAGGATCACAGGTTTGAGGCCAGTCTCAGCAACTTAGTGAGACTATTTCAAAATAAGAAGTAAAACAGGCTGTGGGTGTAGTTCAGAGGTAGAGTCCCCCTGAGTTCAACCCAAAATACCAAGATAAAAAGAAAATAAAACAAAAGGAGCAGGGTATACTCCTGTAATCCCAGTATGTGGGAGGCTGAGACAGGAGAATCGCAGTTTCACAACCAGCCTCAACAATTTAGTAGGGCTCTGTTTCAAAATTATAAATAAAATGGGGCTGTGGGTATAGCTTGGAGGTAGAGTGCTCCTAGATTCAATCCAAAATACCCAAATAAAAATAAAACAAAATGAAATAAAATACCAGTATCAAAATAAAATGAAATGTCAATATCAAAATAAAAATAAATGAAATAAAGTGTCAGGAAGGTTTGCTTTGTTTGTAAATTGGAGAAGCAGCTGTCCTTCCCCTTCCCACCCACCCCCGTCCACTTCCCACCTAAGGCATTCTTTTTGTTTTCAACCACAACTCACATGTAAGAGCTAACATCATGACTCAACGTGCAACACACACGAGGATACACACACACACACACACACACACACACAAATAGTTGCCTGAGACAATCCTTCTCGCTCTTTAGGAGACACTGCTGATATTTTCTACTTTATTTTCATTAAAAAGTGTGAGTCCTGCTTGCCCTGCTGATTTCACAGCTCTCTGGAGGACTCTGGTCTAAGGCACAGGGGCCAGGCCCTGACTCTCTGGGAAGCCCTTCTTGGTGCTAACTTACCACATCCACATCCTTCCAGCAGCTGCTCAGAGGAAAGCGCAGCTGGGCGGGAAATGCTGGCAGAGGGCAGTGGCCACCAGCAACCCAGCGGGTTTCCAGGATTGAACCCCAAGGGCATTCTACCTCTGAGCAAGACCTCCAGTCTTTTGAATTTTTTTTTTTTAAATTTTTAATTTTGAAACAGAATCTTGCCAAGTAGCTGAGGGCCTCACTAAGTAGCTGAGGCTGGCCAGGAACCTGCGATCTTCCTGTCTCAGCCTCCCAAGAACTTGGGATTACAAGTGTGTGCTGCCACGCCCAGCTTCAGGTTTCCATTCTTAATATAAAACCTTCTTCTCCCCTCATTTTCCATCTCTCACCACAAAACAAAAACCTCTAGCCACCTTGGGCGCCCCGTTCCCCACAGGTAGCTCTATGCCACCTCTGCCCGCCTCACTCATGCCTGTGCCTCTCCTGACCCTATTCCCCTAGGAACTCCAGATTCACACCACTGGAAGCATCTGGGGTGCCTGCCAGTCCCCACTTCTGTCTGGACAGTCCTGTGGGGAGAGCAGAGGTGGCCATGTTTTCTCCCTGTTGCCCGAGGTCAAGCTGAGGGGAGGAAGGAGCACCCTGGCCTCTGGGCTCTGCCTGTCAGATTCACATCCCGTCCCCATAGGTAAAATCAGACAGTCGGGTTGTGCTGGGTGCTGACGCTGGTTAGGCCAGCTAGAACCATGGTGCAGGAGGTGCCATCAGAGATGGAATCCCAGATAAATCCGGTCATGGAGCAGAGAAAACCCAAGCTCACCCTGGAGGGGACAGGGCCGGTGTGCTGAGAAGCCGATGGCCAGGGGAGAGCTGGGGAGGGACAGTCCAGTGAGAGGGGCCAGTAACACTCCACTTTTTATGAAGCCTGGCCCTGCCTCCGGTTCTTCATTCCTGAACTCTTTGGGTCCAGGACTCTCTGTGGGCTAACAGGAATAGGTTCCTGTCTCGGGATCCACGGGGGACTCTCAGAGATGGGCCACCATTAGACATCCCGAGTCACGCATGGCCTGTTCAGGCCCCACGTGTAGCCACACACCACTGCCACTCCAGGTACCCCACCTGCCTGACCCCAGCGGGGAGCTGAGCCTGCTGGAGATGGGGTCCTGCCAGGAGGCCAGGCCACGGGGCTCTTGACACTCACCTGCCTGCAGGTCCCAGGGCCTCCTGCAATGACACCTAGACCAGGGCTTTCCCCACTCAACATCAAAGCACTCCACTGCTCCATGTGGGTGTGCATGTGCATGCGTGCGTGTGCACGTGTGCACAGAGCGGCAGGACAGGGGTGGCGGTTTAAAAACAAAAGCAAAAACACCCAGACCACTCCTTAACATCCACAAAATAGCTAATTCACCAAAACCTTCATTTTTGTCAATTTATTTAGAAAAAAATTAACATGGGCAAATGAGATACCTCAGTGTTACAACAGAGTATAGAAATGTCTAGCAATAGTCAAATAATTTGATCTTTAAATACAAAATAACCACATGAACACCTAATATACAGGTTTCATCTGAATACATATTTATTAGATAAATATTAGAGGTCGTCACATCATCTAACTACATACAGCTTTGCAAGACTAGAAATCACAATTAGTTTTCTGACCAGTTTAAAGTATGAAATGATTGCGTTGTACATACGATGTACAAAGACGATGACGGTTTCTGTGGGAGTCACTCCAGGCCGCACGTGTGGGTGTGTGATGTGTGTACGTGTGAATCACCTGCGATCATGATATCAAAAATTATACAAAGTATGAATTTGGTTACAATTTTCTTCTGAAATCCCCGTTTCTTTTCATTATTTCCATAGCACCCTAAAAATACACAGGTGGCAGGACTAGCACACTGAAGCTAAATAGTACATGTAGGTAAAATAAAAACAAAGCAGAACAAAAATGCCTTTCCACACAGGGGCAGAGTATATTACATGAGTGAGACAGATGTGGCGAACTCACGAACGCTAACAAACAGGATCTAGTTTTTCCACGTTAAGATGGAGTTCCAAGCCATATTTTTTGTTTTGTTTTGTAAAATAAAAACAATACACATTCCAAGAGAAATGAATGCATCTGTTGACATGTCTGTTTCTCATTTACATATATACACCGTCCCTGGAGTCGCTGCTGCTGACGCTGCCCTGTCTGGACGGTCAGGCCCGGGGCCCATCGGGAGCGGACCTGTAGCTCTCTGGGGTTTGGGGCCTCCATTAGGGAGAAAGTATTAGAAGTTTTTTAAAAAATAAAATGGCTACAGGGAACATGATACATGGATAAAGCTTCAAACCAAGATGGGGTGATTGCCTGCACGGGGCCCATCCGCCTGCCTGCTGGCTCCCAGTCCATCCCGTGGAGTGGCTGCAGAGATGTGCCTATGGGGTGGGTTGATGCTTGTCACCGGAAAGTGGCTTGCTGAAGCCTCATTTTTGCCTAGGTTACTTATGGCTCCAAGTTGTCATCTGAAAGGTTCAGGAAAGAATCTTTCCAGAGCTCAGGCCTGCCTCTGCCTGTCACCTTTATCTGCATTTGTCACTAATAAGGGATGGCTTCAGACCCAGAAGTTTTTGTACCCTCCTCACACCCTGGACGGGCTCCAAAATTACCATGGGGGTGGGGTGGGAATGTCTCTAGTGGGTGGGCTTCAGGCACCCCGGTTCGGTTCAGAACCGGCCAGGAGGAAGCTCTCGTGAATTTGCTGGTGGAGGATGCTTAGGAGGGAGCCCAGGAAACCAGCCTCAGGTGCCGAGCCCAGAAATGGCAAGCAGAGGTGCCTGGAGCCCAAGCTGTGAGGAGTGGATAGCCTCTCCACTACAATGCCTTGAACAGATCTGAGAGCAGAACCTGGGCACGCAGTGATAAGAACCAGCAGGGGCCCAGGCCTTTTTTGGGGTAGAGACAGGTAGCAGGAACTTCTAAGGAAGGCATCTGTCAGTCTGTCTGATGCTGAACATTCTAGATGGTCTGACCCATAGGCACTGGGCAGGGATAGCCACATGCTGACTGGTGTCATCTTGCCTCCCCCAGCTGTGGGATGGCTGTCAAAAGTGGACTGTTTGGTCTTCTAGCTCCCAGGATAGCCACCCACTCTGTTCATCCCTTATCTGTACAAATAGCCCTGGTTTCTTTTTTGTTTTTGTTTTTGTTTTTTAAAAAAAGAACTCAGTTTTGTTGTTGAGTCAAGGTATTTTAAAAACACCAGCAAAGGCTATAACCAGGTCATGAAAATGTTGAATATTATCAAAGACAATACTAAAATATTCACAAAGATATTTACAAAAGCGATTCTTAAAATAATTGATTTGCATACTGAACAACACGCTGTTTAAAAAAACCTCGACAAGACAAACGGGATAAAGGAAGAAAAAGGGGTGGGGATGATGTTTTCCTACAGAAAATCTTGTGCAGTTCGGTATGTGACTGCAAGTCAACAGCTGGGGCCACCTTTCCTGTATCATCCACAGAGGAGTGCCAGGGACCAACCTCTGCACAGAGGGAGATTGGGAGATTGACAGCAACTGGGGTGACCTGCAATGGACGGGAGGGTGGGAAAAGGCCCCAGGCAGCAGCAGGGAAGGGCTCAAAGAAATTTACAGATGGGACCCATGTGACCGACAGCCCAGCATCACCATAGGCCACACAGCTCAGGGCTGTGGACCAGCCAGGAACATAGTGGACAGCTCCCCGGGGACACCTAAGCCAGATGGAGTGGAGTAGTGGAGGAAGACCAGAGGCCATGGGAGCACGTGGGAGTGTGGGGTGAGCTTTAGGTGGAGGGGGAGGCTGGCAGCCGCAGATGCACTATGAATTGCCTGCTGGGACATCCTAGTGCACCCAGTGATGGCCTGGGTGCAGGAGTCAGGGGCAGCCTTGAGCGCAGAGACAGACCTGGCTTACAGCCAGAGTGCACAGCGCACACCTCTGCTGGGGCGGCACCTGCCTCTCCACCGTGCGCCCCTGCCATCGGGATACAGGAGAACGAGGACACAGAGGGAAGCGGGTGTTCCACTGGGCAGTTTTGGTTGGGGGGTGGGGGACAGCAGACAGCAGAAAGGAAACAGAACACATGAGGAAAACCGTTTGCTTGCTGTTTCAAGTACAATGTTCCTTTCCTCCGGGTGGCTTCGGAGCGTCCCACTGTTGCTGTATTGAAGAAGGGAGTGGCTTGGAGCGAAGCTGTAAGAGGCTGCCCCTGTGCGACTCTGGCAGGTGGCACCTCCACGCCGACAGCCCACAGCTCAAGGGCACAGTCGTTCTGGTTGAGTGCAGGCGTGCTTTCTCTCTGCCTTCCCAGGCTGGGCCCTGGCCTGAGTCTGAAGGTCCCAGAGCCCTCCCATGAATTGTCCTAGCTCCAGGGAGGTCCTGACCCCCCTTTCCCATCAGTCCCCAAGCAGGAATGGCAGACCATCTCTCAGAAACAGAATCTTGTCCTTTTTCTCTGCTTTCTGAGAGCGAGTGTCTACGGGGCTTCTTGGCTTCAAGGTCAGCGGCCAGAGGATGACCCTTGGCCCCTGAGGGGTGCTCCTCTCCCAGAGGGTTGTGCTTTTCTGTGCTGGGTGGTGGTGGTGGGCCATTCTCACTGTTGCCAACTGTCACTGCTCCTCCAGGGTTGGGGTCCCCCAGGTCTCTGGGGCCTTCTCTCAGGCTCCAGTCACTTGAAGGAAGCTCTGGGCCAGGAAGCAGGGAGGCAAGGCTACAGTTTAGAATGGAAGAACCGTGGGGACACTGGGAGGTCATCTGGAGATAGCACACACAGGGACCCCAAGCCATCAGCAAGTGCCTCTCACAGGGCTGGGCCCCCAGCTGCAGGGTCGTCCTCGGGGCCTGCTCTGGGCATGGGCCCCAGCCCAGGGTATCCAGGCAGACATGGGCTCAGGCCCACATGGCTTTCCTGGTATACCCTGCCCACTCCCAGCTTGTGGTCTGGGCGAGCGGCGGCCTGAGAATGGGCTCCCAGGTGGAAAAGTGTGGAACAGACGGGGTAGGAGGCAGAGTGGGGAGGGATGGCCCCAATGGAGGGGTAGCCTTCAGTTGTTCTCAAAGAGAGATAGGAGGTCGTCGTTGCTATTGCTCGGAAGGTCAGGGGGGTCCAGGTACGAGAGGAGCTCATCAGGATTTGTGAGTTCTGGCAGGAGCTAGAAAAGAGGAGGGAGTCCAGATGAGGTTTTGGCTGAGAGGCAGCTGGGGAAGAATGCAAGGACGCCTGCTGGCCTGTCCACTTCCCCTCCACCTGCCTCCCAGGATCGTAGCCCACAGAGGACTCTGTAACAGTGCTTTGTGTGGGCCTGCTGGCTGTTCTCAAACATATCCAGGCCACTGTGAATCATCCAGGGCAGCAGAGCCCCTCAGCCCAGCAGCTGAGACCTGAGCTGAGTTGACCCCTCTCAGGCACAGAACTCAGCCCCACTGTCGGGAAACCCTGTGGTGAGTCAAGGGCCTTCCTCTTGGTCAGTGTTCCTCTGCCCTCTTAGGCCCTACCATGGGCATCTGCGGATGGCGTGGCCTCCCAGCAGAGGTCACCTGGCTTCATTGGTGAGCACAGGGAGTGCCCACAGCACCCCACCCTAACCCTTTCCCCACCCTAACCCTTCTGGTATTGTGGCCGGCTGGCAGTACTGTCCACCCGGTGGCCCACTCTCTCCTGCCTTCTACCGTGACACCTTTGGTGCCCTATGTGACATGGGGGCTCATGGATCTAGAAGCAACCCCACCCACCTGGCCTGGGGAGGAAAACTGGGTAAGAACCCAAAGTGGCCTGCGGTGAGTACCTGCCTATAGGGAAGTCTGCACCGCCGCTGGGCAGAGGGTGGCAGAGCAGGGCTGGGAGGGGACGAGAGTCCTCAACAGAGGGCCAGGCTCCTCTAGGGGGCCCAGACTCAGGAATGTGGGCCAAGCACAGACCCAGCAGTCACAGCTGGGCAGTGGGGCCGAGCATCCTGCCCACGCTGGCCAGCCCTGGCCAGCTGCCCAGCCCCAACCATTGCATGTCCCACCCCACCTTCCAGACCATGAAGGCCTCCAGGTAGGGGGCTCAGAACCTCAGCTGCCCCCGACTGTGACCTGAAGCTGACCCTGCTGCCCCCCTCTTCTGTCACCCCACATGGGGGCCTCGTGGAGTGAGCGATGGAGCAAGCGGAAGCAGGGAATGGACGACACGCGGACAAGAGAACTGCAGACAGACAGACCAGAGAGACAGACAGAGGGGCCCTGGCGCTCCAGCCCTGCCCGTGCCTTCGCCAGAGTGGGGGCAGACACAGAAACAGCAAGCGCGACATGGTGGGGGTGAGGGAGGGGTTGGGGTGAAGGGCAGGGACCCTCCTGTGCTGCCTCCATGCTCTGCCCGAGGGACCCTGCGAGGACCTGCGTGGGAGGGGCAGGGCTGTGGCCAGGGGCTGGGGGCAGGGCGGGGGCTTTTAGTGACACTTCTTCCCTGTGGTGGGGTTCCCTGGTCTTGGAGCCAGGGGCGACTGGCTGGGGCCCACCCGCCGCCCACCCACCTCTTCCACCCGGGCCTCGAGCCCTCGACGCCCTCCCCTTCTCTTGGGGAGGCCTGGCCCCAGGCCGAGGCACGTGGTGACCCCAACTTACATCCAGTGAAGGCTCCGGCATGTCGGACGCTCCCTGCGCGCCGGCCTGACCCTCTAAGGCTGAGGAAGGGTTAAAGGTCAGGTCGCTGTGTGGATGGCTGCTGGGAGCGGCCTGTGGCGGCTGCCGGGGAGGCTGGGAAGGAGGAGGAGGAGGAGGAGCCCCACTGTGATGTAATGGAGGCCCTGACTGGTTGCTGGGGTGTGGTACGTGCAAACCTTGTTGTATGGAGGGATGGGGCTGGTCAGAACTGCCAGCGTGGGGCATCTGTGGAGGAGGAGAGAGCAGGAGAGAGAGGTGAGGTGACGAGGTACAGCGACGAGATGCCTGGAGAAAATGAAAACCAAACAAACCGGGGGCACGAACCCCAACAGGCCCCCTTCACAGAGCTGAGTGGGTTTCCTCTGGTGGGGGAGAAACAAACAAAAAAACCCTGTCCTCTCCTAAAACTGCCAATCAGGGAGGCTGTGGAGAGGAAGGCGGGCCCCGGGCCCTCTGCCCCACCCCGACACCGGCGCCACAATGAACAACAGCAAGGGCAGGATGGAGAAGCAAAATGGGCATGTTTCTGGGGAGCAGGGAGGCAGCAGGGGCTGCCGGCAGCATGGCGCAGGCCCCTGGGGGCTGGGCAGCGGAGAGCGGACGCAGACACACAGCACGGGCAGGAGTGCGGCTCAGGACTGGGACTGCGCCCGCCTGCCTCCCAGGATGGAGCTGGGCTGGCGCACAGAGGCATCCCAGCACACTGCCGGCCTGACCTCCCGATCGCCCACCTAGTCGGCAACAGGCCTCAGGTACTGGCTGCTGAGGGACCTGGGCACCTGCAGGCCTCAGAGGCTGGGGGCGCCTCATGATGGTTCACCAAGGGGGGCCTTGCTGAGGCCAGGCCAGGCCATCGCTAACAGATCTGCTGGATGATGCACCCCTCCAATGTTCACATGCATTGAGAGACAGGCTGTCCATGGGCAGGTGGGCGGCAGGGTGGGTACGATTTAAACATGCCTCCGCTGGTCTGCTGCTCTGAGCAGGTCCTCCCTTAGGGTGCAAGGCCTGGTCATTCTGAAGGCTGAGCCCAGGGTCTCACCCATACTCTGAGTATTCCGACAAGGCCCCCAGCCCCAGGTACACTGCCAGCTGGTAACCTTGGTCTTCTGGTTCCACTCATCACCCCTCCCCTCCTTCCCTTCTGGGCCACACAGAAATTTTTTCCACATTTTTCCTCAATGAGTTTGAAAGGCAGCCGTGCCAGCCCTGGTCTTCCCCAGCCCCCAGTGCTTCTCCTGTTCCTGCTAAGAGTTGTTACCAGGCCTGTGGTGGGCTGACCTCTGTCCACAGTCCAGGTGGCCCCATCTTCTGGGGAGCAGGGTCCCACCTCAACATGACACAGGGCAGCAAAGTGCCCTGAAATAGGGGTGACCATAGGACCATGGTGTTGGAACCTCAGGGAACCCACGTGAGGGACAACATGAGAAAGAAGATGGAGGACAGGCCACCTGGACTGTCAGAGGCCAACTCTAGGCTCCCACTCATGCCTGTGGGCATTCAACCCAGCCCTGCAGATGCCTGCCTCCCCCCCCCCCCCGTGCCCATCCTGGGGGAGCAAGGAGGTCATTACTCCTGCAAGCAGCTCAGGACAGATAGTTTCCAAATTGTCCTGATATGGGCTGGAATGTCTGTCTGTGCCCTGCTGGTCCACTTGCCAACCCTGCCTGGCACGGGAGAGTCTCTGGGTACATAAGTGCCTGGTTGGAGCCTTCCTGCTAGTCCTGGTGCATATGGGAATCCCTTTCAGCTGTTCAGCAGGGCCAGGCCACCTCCAGCCAGGCAGGTACTGGGAGTTGACCTGGGACGGCTCACCCTGCCTGGCACAGCTGTGCTTTGGGTCTGATTGCCTTCAGATGAAAGGCCAGAAATGAGGAAGGACAGGGCACATCTAGGGAACATTCCCAGGGGCTGTGAGGTCAACTCACAGGCTCAGGTCGCCCAGCACAGAATGCCAGAGGCAGGACTGACAGAGTGGGCAAAGGGCCTGGCTGGGAAGAGGAAGTTGATGGGCTCAGATGTGTGGTGTGTGGGGGAGTGCAACCTGCGTGTCTCTGGGGAGCAGGGTGGAGGGAGGAGAGAAGTCCCCTGAAGTTGGAAACCCCTTGGGGTAGAGGGTTAATATTTACTCTCACTGAGAACGAGGGGAGGCTCTGGCCCACAGGACAGCCTCTAGTGGCAGAGCCAGTTCCATGTCAGCAGGTGAAACAGCACAAGCAAAGGGCTCTTCCAGTCACAGGACAGAAGATGAGAGGCCCAGACTTTTCTGATGTACGCCCCCTTCCCCAACCCTGTTGCCATGCACTGCTGAGACCCTGGACCCTCTGGCTGGTATGATCTTCAGAAGCTGCCTGCCCCCCACAAGGTGAGCAACCAGAATAACTGAGCCCTCAGCTAAGCCCTGCAAAACTCCAATTGTCCCCCCTCTACCCAGGCTCTTCCAGAAGTTGCACTCCATGAACATGAGGCCCCTGCGTTTTGCCCCAGTCCTTTTTAAAAATTTTATTTTGAGACAGGGTCTCACTAAGTTGCCCAGGCTGGCCTGATCTTGAGATCCTCCTGCCTTGGCCTCCCAAGTAGCTGGGATGACAGGTCACAGTGCTTGGTCCCGTTTGTCTTGTTTACACTTAACACCAGCTAGATCCAGAATGTGGCTCTGGAAAGCTTTGCTACATAGAGTGGGCTCACCCAGCACTCACTAAATGAGGACTCTAGAGGACAGCCAGGCCTGGGGCCAGCAGGGACACCTTGCCCCATGAGAGGCCTCCCCAGCCACACAGGAGGGTGTTAAGACATGTGAGTAAAGACAGAAGTGTGGACTCAGGGCAGTCAGGCACCTAGCATTTCCTTCCACAGGATGTAGTAACACCCTGAAGATCCAGGCCCTTGAGTTAAGTGCCTGGGTTTGGGGACAAAATTCTAGGCTGGAATCACATGATTCAGTGTGTGTGTGTGTGTGTGTGTGTGTGTGTGTGTGTGTGTGTGTAAGTAAGTAAGGGCTGGGGTGGAGAGAGAGGGTAGTGGTGTGTGCATACATGTACGGGTGGGTGTTTGTGTGTGTGCAGGAAGGAGCCTGGACCTTCCTCAATCTCCCAAGAATCCAAAGTCTTGAAACAGCTAAGTTCACGGATGCACATGGACCATGTCAGGCCTCTTACTCCATTCTGAGCCCCCAGACCCAATTTTTAGTCTTCCCCTTTGTCCAGGGTGCCACATTAGCCCCTGACAGAGCTAGGAGTGAGGCTGGGTGAGGGGCAGGGGAGGGAAGGAGGAGGTACTCACAGTTTCCTGCATAGGGTGACTGAGGGGTTTCTCGAGGGCAGCCATGTTGTTGGGCATGTCTGGGGGGTGGGAGAGCTGGGGGGGCCCGTGCATGAAGTCGTTCATGGACGTCCCGCCAGGGTTCCCATGGGGGAAGTCGAAATTGCCATGGCCCTGGTAGTTGTTGCCTGGGGAGGGAATGAGATGTGGACAAGGGGTCAGCTGGAGAAAAGGTGGCCACCTCAGGGAACGGAGAGAGTAAAGGTAAGAGCCAAGTCCTTTCCCTCTCATGAGGCTCATGTGGCTCTGGGGCAGCATGGGAGAAAGAGGATGGGCTGGCCCCTGCAGGGCACAGACCACATGGAAAGAGGTCCAAGCCTGAGCCTATAACACGAACTACTCAACTATTCCCCCTCCCCCGCTTGCCACATTTCACAACTGGGAGACCCAGGCCTAGAGTGCCTCTGCCAAGTCCACAAAGAAAGCTACACCAGGCTAAAGATGAGACCGCTAAGGGACCGCTGTCCAGCCTCTCCAGCCACTGCGCCCTCTACTACATGGTGATGGGGAGGCTCAGAGGGTTTGCACGCTGGGACATTGAGGCCCTCAGCATGTGGTGGGACTCTAACTAGGTGGGCTAACATCTCTGGGCTGCTGATCACCAAGCAGCCCTGGGGACCTAGGATCAGGGGTTGGGGGAGCTGCCATCCTCTGTACTTGAGGGTCAGGTTATGCAGCAGGGATGAAGCAGCAGGGATGAAGCTTGATCTGGTCAGCAGAAAGTTGAGAATGAGTGGTGGTGGACTGGGTGGCTAAAGGCTGGGGCTCCAGGTGCCTGGACTCTGTCATGGGAGGGTTAGGGAGTTGGAGGGACAGGGACAATAATAGATGTCATAAAAAACAGGCTGGCTGGGGAGAGGCAGCAGCTGTTATAACCCAGCAGAACAGGCTCTGAAGCCCCTGGGCTTGAGCCACCCCCCCCACCCCCCGCCCAGTCCAGTGACTGGGATCTTTTGGGGGGGTTGTTACCTCTGTCTTGGCCCTCCTTCCCCCTCCCTCCTTGTCTGCTCCAGGCCACCACCCACCTTGGCTGCTGTAGTCACTGGAGTTGGTGCTCCCAGGTGGAGGTGGGAGCGGGTAGGGGGATGGGCCAGGGCCCAGGGCGGCGATCATCTCCATGACATTGGGCATGATCATCTGGCTGGGGCTCATGGTCTTGAACCGCTTAGAGGGGATGCCATCAGGGTCGTCCTTGATGTGTAGGTCTGACTTGATGGGCACTGGCCGCCAGCTGCATGTGGGGTCGATGGTAACCTCTTCAAACTCAGAGCTGGGGGAGCAAGAGGGCAGAGCTGAGCTTCTGAGGTGCCTGGCTTAGAGGTGAGAAGCTCATGCTGAGGCCCCTGCCCTGGTTTCACTGCACCCCGATTGGGAAAGAGGCCTGGTGGGGATGTTTACATCTCTGTTTGAGAGATAGGGATCAAGTCTGGAAAAGCAAGTGGCTGGGCCTGGGGAAGCTGACCTCAAGGCCTTCCACCCAGGGAGCTGCAGTGGGGCACCGTCAGCTTTCTGCCCTGATAAGTTCTATCCCTTCTGGAATGTTCATATGCCCCAGGTCCTGACACTCCCAATGTAAAGGTGCAAAAAGGTGAGGGGGGTGGTCTGTGGTCTGTAGGCCTGGCAGGGAAGTGGTCAGGGCTATCTGTATCTTCCCATCTCTCATCTAGGCCTCATTACAGGTGTACCTCTCCAGCAGGAGCCCCACTTACTGTTGGATGGCGTTTAGGATCCCCCACATGTACTGATCCACCTCCAGGCCCTCAAGCAGAGCAGTTTTACTAGAAGAAAAGGGGAGCTTGGCTTTAGCTCCTCGACCAGAGGAGACAGGCACAACCACTGTCCCCCCCTACCCCCAACCCCAATGTGGTCTTCAAGGTCCACCCTTGCTTCTGGAACTCCCACAGGCACAGGAGAGGGCAACCTGGTAACAGCTGGATGCCAGAACTCCCAGGATCTGAGCCCCTCTGTGAGGCTTCAGGTTGTTTTAGGGGAGGTGGAGATAGCTGGAACCCAGGGAGGAGGGGGAGGTATGGAAGGCCCATGGTGCACCCCTACCCTCAGTTGGGTATGGAAGCTCCTGCTAGGGTGGGAGTCACTCACTTGCACACAGGACACCTCCAGGTCCCTCTCTCACAATTCAACTGTAGGTATGACTCCAGGTCAAAGCACTGTAGAAGCCAGGGAAACAAACAGACAGATGAGACCAGGGCTGTCAGGAACTGCCTGGCTGCACCTCAGGAAGACTTTCCCACGAGGGAGGGAGACAAGCAGAGGGTACAGCAGAAGCCATGCTACCCTCTGTTGTTCACGGGGAGCTAGCCACGCGAGTCCCTGATAGAGTCTCCGCCCAGCACCCCTCAGATGACCCTGTGCCTAAGTCCTTTGAAAAGCCTTCCTGGCCCCTCCCCAGCTGACGCTGATGACCTCTCTCTCCAAGGCCAGGGGCGATGTGGCTACCCCTGAAGCCCAGCCCAGGCACTGAGGACTGATCTGTTAAGTCCACCAATCTGTGTCAGGTAAATAGAGTAAAGCCATCAACATCTGCCACGCCCACAACATTCTCAGATGGAGGGAAGCTCCCACTCCCTGCACAGCCCAGCTGTATCTGAACATGGGGCTTAGGTAAATTCTTATTGGGATGGCTCCTTGAACCTCTCCTGGGAGAACTCCCTGTGCAGCTCCTCTTGGCCTGGACTATCCACATTTTCCCAGAGCTCTATCACAGCCTGCCTGGACTGTGACAATCACATCCCTCTGCCCTTTCCTGAGTGCCTGCTTGGCGTGAGGCCCCAGGCACAGTGGCACACCAGGCAGGTGTCTCTGCTCTTGGGTCCCAAGCTAGCTGTGGCATCAGGAGGCATTTCTAGCTGGCATCTGCCATCTGTCAAAGTAAGGACCATCTAGCCCTGCTTCTGTAGCCCCTGGGAGCCTGGCCCTGAATAGGTATGGTGCCCAAAGGATAAATGTTGGTTGGGGATTAAGTGAGGTCAGCTGCTGATGAGGTCCTTGGGGGGCTGGGGACAAGTCCCGCTGGCCCCTCTGTCATGTCCCAACATCCCTGCCTGGGGCCTCCAGGAGGCTGGTCTTAGCCTTGGGCTTCTGGGAGTGCTTACCTGCACGTGCTTGCAATCATGGCCTCGAGCGGGCAGCTGGATGCGCCGAAAAGTGATGGGGCACTTCAGAGACACCTTGATGGCTGTCTGCTCCACGCCATCCTCACCATTGAGGGTCGTGTTGCCCGAGGAGGCAGCCACGCTGCTGAAATTCCGCTTGACTGTGGGGTGGGAGGAACGGGCAAGCAGATGAGGGGGGTGGGAAGGTCCTGCCCAGATGGCTGGTTTGCCCATGCTCCTGAACATGCCCTAGTTCTTCCACTGAATCACAGTGGGGTTCATTCTTCAGGGCCCTAGAACTGTAGTCTCCAAGAGCTACGTGGCGGAGTGCCTGTGTCTGGGGAGGGGCTGTGGCAGCACCCTGATCTTTGCAGAATAGGACCTGCCTTCACTAGGAACTGGGAGGTTTCTGCAGACCTTGCAAAAACCCAGCCTGGCATTTCTCCTCTGATTTACCAGGTCAGCAAAAAGCCCCTTCAAGCGTTTTTGCACTCAGTTCTGCAAGGTTAAAATGGAATGGACAATGGCCTGGTGGAATTCCAGAGTTCCAGGAGGCAACGCCAAAAGGCAAAATCAAAGGGAGGCAGGTCCATAGTGGCCCCAGACCCGACTGCCTCTGGGCCAGCTCTCATTCCCTGCCCCACTCCATGCTTACTCACTTTTCGTGATGCAGTGTTCTGCGGGCAGGAGGCGCTTCTTGAGGAGGCCCTGTAGCACGGAGCGCACAGAGGGCCGGTGTACCAGCTGCAGCACAAAGAGGTGGGACTGCGGGGAGAGAGAATGTTCAGTCCCTTCCAGGCTCCATGCACCACCCCACCTGCAGCTTCTGAAACCTCCCTCAAGGCCCCCAGAAACCAGAAGGTGTCCCAGGATGGGGTCACCACTCTAGGCAGGGCATTTCTGCTCCAGGCTGATAGAACGGACTTTGACACTGAAACACTTTCCGGAGGAGCTTATGGGACATAGCATCAGGACTGGAGCCCAGATGGCTTCCTAACACCCCTACCACTGCCCCAGTCTCTGTCTTCAGCCCTTCCTGCTCTCCCTCTTCTAGGAAGCCATCAGGACTGCACTCCCAACAGGTTCCTCACACTGATGGCTGTGCAGCCTTGCATATCATCCCTGGTCCTGTAATTCCTATCTCAGTGGCCTCGATGTCCCTGTGCACAGGCAGGACCAGAGCCTTTCTTCTCCTGGGTCCTCTAGGGATGCCAAGAAGAAGTATGCAATTTACTCCATGAAAGTTTCCCAAGGTAGCTCTGTGTGTCTTTCATGACCTCCAGGGACACGAGGGCAACTCAGATATGGTCCCAGATCATGGCTCACTGGTTGGTGGGTTGCACACTCACCTCTAAGACAATAGGGCTGAGGGAAGAAGGGAGTTAACTCTGGATCTAGTGGAGGTGGGTCTGGGTCTACAGGTGGTCAGAGTATGAAATTTTCATGCAAATGAGGTGGATTCTGACCACAGCTTTGAGGTTCACAGAACTCCACCAGTGGAGGAGTGCAGGTGCCCCAGGGAGGGCCTGGGGCAAACAGTGGAGGTAGGTGGAAGATGGACTGGGTGGAGTATAAAAGGGGAAAAGGCTGAGTCTGGCTTTGATCACATCAGTGGCTCTGGGGATGGAGCCAGCAACCCTGGATGGGGCTGGGGACCAGAGGTAGGGGCCCTGTGACACAGATGGCATTATGCCTGGCCACTCACACAGCAGCAGGCGGTGACCGTGATCTGGATGGTGTTGCGGCCGGGCTGGCACACGTGCTTGAGGTGCAGCGGCTTGTGTGAGGTCTTGTTGTCGCCGCGCTCGATGGTGAGGGGCGTGGCGTTGACGCTGACCTGCACCGAGGCGGGCCAGTTGGTGTTCATCTGCCGGTCCTCGTGGTGGTAGCACTTGAACTGCAGCTCCAGGTCAGACCTGGGTGGGGCGGGCAAGTCGGTTGTGTGAGGTACCCCTTGCCCGTGCCTCTAAACCACCATGGGCCCTGAGTCCCTCAGGCCCCTGCCCCAGGCCACTGCTATTTTCCCTACCACACCTTCTCCCCTCTCACCCTAGAGATTCTGCCTTTCCACATTTCCAATCAAAACTCATCCTGTAGCCCTAAACCCCACCATTCCTACATGCCGCTGCCACTCTGGCTGCACCCATGGCTCTGGCTACTATCTCCCAAGTCCCTCCCATGGGACAGAAACAAAGGGACCATAGGACAGATGTCATTTGACAAGACCCGCTGTGAGGATGATTATCCCATTCTGGGCCTGGGGTGGGAAAAGCCTTTCAGGCCAGGGTCCTGGGTAAGATTGTGGGTGAACAGTGTGTGCCTAGGTCTGCCCACATGCGGGAAGTCTCTGCCCTACTGTGTCCTGAGTGCCACACAGTTCTGTCTCTGGCAACCTCATGGCAGCCACTCAGGGTGGTCCAGGTGATGGGAAGGTGTGTATGTCTGTGAGTGAGTGTGTATAAGAGTCCATGTGCCCAGAGCACAGACCCTCTCTAGCCCTCAGGATGCTCTTTGGGCATCTGCAGGGGAGTGAGTCTAGTCTCAGACACTGGGTGATAGAATGAACGGGGCTTGCTGGGGAATGAAGAACCCACAGGGACACAGCACAGGTTGGTCCTGGCATCCAAGAGACCCAAACCTGAGTCTCAGCTCTACCCCTTGCTAGCTGTGAGGACTCACCTGCTAACATACTTCTCTAGCCTCGGCTTCTGCATCTCAGAGGGGAAAGCACTGACCGCTCCCAAGACCACAACAGGTCATGAATGCAAGCCCTGGCCTGGGAGGGGACCCCCAGACACTGTGCTGCAGTGAGTCCCCATGAGTGAGTGGCCGTCCTGTCAGCCCAACTCCCATCCCACTCCTTTCAAGGTTCTGGCCACAAGAACAATGTTCAACTCTTGACTGCTCTGCCCTCTTGCCAACTCAAGGCCTCACCCAGGACAGCATCTTCTCAGCCTCCAGGGCTGAGCTAGCCACCTTTCCCTCTAGGAAGTCCACTCGACACTCAAGACTGGGTAAGTGATGACCTGGTGGTTGGTCCCGTCCCTGACATCCCCAGACCTGGCACAGGGCAAGGCCAGGTCAATGATGCTGATGCTGAACAGGTGAAGGTGACCGGAAGCTGCTGTTACCACTCTTGCAAGGCCACATGGCCCGGCCTTAGTCACCATGGGCGGAGCCATCTCCATCCCACCAGGATGGTGCCCTCCCTGACGCTCACCTCCACATCAGCGTCTGGTGGACAGTGGGCCGCAGGTGAAACACGTGGTTGCTGACGGCCAGATTGTGCTCCAGGCGGAAGGGTTCCAGCACCACACCGTCCCGCACGGGGAAGGTGAGCCGCAGCTCGTCGTTGTGGTTGGCTGGACAGGGACAGGGACAGGAACACATGAGCCCTCACCCCTGGCTGCCCAGCACAACAACACAGGCTCTGGTGCCCTGGGTGGGACTCATTTGCCCATGGGACACCACCTGGGCTGCATGCTCAGGAGCACAGAGCCACAGATGCTGGGCTGTGACCAAGTGTACTCCAGGGAACCTGTGGCTTCTTCAAGTTCACCTGCCTGCACGCCCCCTCTTCTCCCACTGACCTCTCTGCTCCTGAAGCCCAACCTCTTCCTCTTGGCCCCCTCCTGGCCTGTATTCACCCAAGTGGGTGTTGAGGACTGCGGGCAGCCCAGCTCTTTCTATCTCAAATGCTCCTCTGGGTGCCCCTTCCTTGCTCTGAATGCCGCCCCCCACAGGTAGCCTGACTTCCAAGCCCTCTACTCCTAGCCCGCTGGGGAGCCCCCAGTGGAGCAGACTGAAGAGGGTGAGAGGGTGTGGGGCCCTCACCTGGGGGCGGCGGCAGAGCGCTCATATTTGGCTTGATGTCAGGTGGGAAGGGTGGTTTGACATCTTGGCTGGGGGACAGGTACGGGGGGATGCTGCTCCCAGGGGTCATGGGGGGTGTAGGGTTCCCTGGAACAGGTGAATGGGGGTAATTTGCCACAGGAACTGGTCTGGGAGGCTGAGGAAAAAGAAAACACAAATAGGTTAGGATTTCAGGGCTGGGAGGGGCTGTGGCTGTGGACCCACAGCCCATGCTCTCCAGGGTCCTACCTAGGGCAAGGCCTCAGGAAGAGAATCCTTCCAGGGTGACTGCTTTCTCCCAGAGGCCTCAGCATCTCCTTTTATCTAGGGCTCACCCCACTGAGCCCCTTCAGTGTCAGGAGAACACAGACTGCCACCTCCATCTGACAATGGGGACACTGAGGCTCAGGGTGGCAGAGGACTTGTCTAATCCATCCTGGGACGAAGCAGGCAGCCTTTCTACTCTAGGCCACATCCCCAGCCCTTCCCATGGCCAGTGCCAGGAGCCCTTCCCCCTCCCAGCCCTTTCCCTGTTCTCTCTCAGGCCCACACCTGTCTTTGGATCACCCACCCAGAGCTGTGGATTCTCATCCTGAGTGTCTCTGTGCCTAGAGCAGATGACCAGAAAGCAGATTCCCCTCCCACCCCCCACATGGACTCCCACTAACATCCAGGGGCTGGGGCAGGCGCAGCCAGGACCCTTAGATCCCATCAAGAACTGGAGGGTTGGAAGTTCTGTGATAAACATCAGACATACCCTGTTGACATTCCCCTGGCTGTAGTTACTGTAGCTGCTTCCCGAGAAGGTGTTGTTTTGTCCATTAAACTGTTCTGGCTGTTAAAACAAGATAAGCCACAATAGGAGAGGAAGTCAGAGAAGCTGCCACAGCAGCCTGCTCTCCCTCCTGATGCTGGAGCCCACAGGAGAACTCGGGGGGGGGGGGGCTAAGGAGGTTCCTTCAAGGTGGGGCAGGGAAGTAGGGGGTAGAACAGGCCATCTTTCAAGACTGTGTCTTGTCTGTCCATAACTATTAATTTAGCAAAAGAACCTGCAAAACTAGCAATACCCAGTGTACTGAAGTTGGAGCAAAAATGGTAAACCCACATGGCAGATGGTCAAGGAAGCTGGTATGGTTTTTTGGCAAGTGAATGAAAATAGTGAAGGGTCTTCTTCACTCCTGAGGATGTATTTTATAATAATCCTGAAGGAAATGGCTAGATGCCTGATGATATTTATCACAGTATTATTTCCAAAAGCAAAAAATAAGAAATAATTAGAATATCCAACAGAAAGAAAACAGTAAACTAGGGTACAATTACATGGAGTAATAGGCAGCCATAAAAAGTGAAAATAACAGGGACACTGTAGCAATAAGTAACATGCTTATGAATTCAGGGCAGGTTAAGAATAAACAAGAGCACATCTGCAGCTGGGCATGGTGGCACATGTCTATAATCCTGGGAGGCTGAGACAGGAGGATCACAAGTTCAAACCCAGCCTCAGCAACTTAGTGAGACCCTGTCTCAGGATAGAAAATAAAAAGCTTTGGGGATGTGACTCAGTGGTAGAGCTCCCCTGGGTTAAATCCTCAGTACCAAACAAAAACAAATCCCCCCCAAAAACAAAATAAAAAAGCCCTCCAAAATATACAGCTGTAATGAGTTTTATAATGTGTTACCCATCTGCATGTAGAAAGACAGAGTTTAGAATAAAATGTTAATTATGTTCAGGATATATAGTTTTGTTAAAGAAAAAAAAAAGCGTCACTATCTTGGGTATACCCTCAACAAGAAGGAAGACCATCATTCAGGAACAGGAAGCAAGATAAGCCAGCCTGCCTTCTACCTCAACGTGGCTCTGAGCATACGGGGAAACCCAACAACATCCCCGACCCTGCCTGGTGTATTCAGGGGCCACATGCGGGTTGAGTGACACCTGAGGTTGAGGACGTGTGTGGTGAGGAAGGACGGGTCCCGGGGTGGGACTCACCTTGTAATACTGCCCCATGTTGACCGTGGGGGGCGGGTACTGCCCGGTGCTGGGCTGGCTCGGCATCCTCTGCCCGGGGTAGTTGGGAGAGGTCAGTGGCCTCGGGGGGTTGGGGGTGGGGTACTGGCCTGGCTGGGTGGGGAACTGGCTGTTTGGTCCATATTGCTGGTTTCCATAGTTGGGCTGTGGTGGCAGAGGAAGAAAAGTCGTCAGTGTCTCAGAGCCTAGCTGCTCACTCGAATGCTGGGATGAGGCCACCTCCTCTCCTTGCCCCTGTTGTCCTTCTACCCACAAAATGCCCTCCCCACCTTGGAAAGGGAGGCCAACCAGATGGCGCCTGGGGCCCCTTTCTGTCTCAACATCTAGGGAATACATTCTGCCTGTCCAGCCCACAGGCACCTTTCTATGAAGCCATTCTTGCTGAAGCGCGTGCCCAGGGACACTTTCAGAGCTTCTCTGTCCTGTTGTTTCGAAGGTCTCAGTGCTAAACCCCTCCTTGGTGTCTCTCCCACTCACTTCTTGCTTTAGGGCTGTGTTCCCCAGTGTGTACCCCAATGTGCAGGGAAGTGCAGACCACAGAATGATGACACTCCTGCATTCTGAGGCTCAATCTGGTGGCACTGTCTCTGAACCTCCCACTGGGCAGAACACACACCCAGTGTTCAGTTCAGGGCCATCATCAACCTGCCATTGATGCCAAGGCCAAGAGGACTGGCTGGTGAAGGGACAGGACAACCTCTTCCTGGAGAGGCAATTTAGAGAGGAGATAGTGCCACTCTCCAAGTCTAGAAAATCAAGTGACACTCAGGTCCACCTGCAGCCAGATGCCAAGGATATGACAACTTGTGGATTCTTCTTCCCTGTCTATTGACATTCCCTAAGTGTCTCTCATGTCCTTTAGGCTGAGGGGTCCAGTTGGTGACTGTGTCATAGGTCCTGGCAGATTGGCCCTCGACCAATATTTGCTCATCGAATAAAGGCCATGGGGTACATGCTGGAGTGCTCACAACTAAAGAACCTTCCATGACTCACACTGCTGGGACCTGGTGGCTTCTCTGTACAACAGGGAGCCCTCCTCATTGCAGGCATAAAAGTGGTGATACCTGCCCTCCCTCTTGGCCAGAGAAGGGTCCTAGGTGGGCAGCTGACCAGAACCCAGCCTTGTTCTAAGGGTCGGACACAGATGAGTGAGCTATGGTGAGGTGAAGACAGCCCTCCCACCCAGGGTCAGGCCACAGAGGCTCGGAGCAGCAGCATTCTGTGAAGAGGATCCTTGCTGGGCTCTCCCAGGGCAGGCCAGAGCTGGGGAGCCACACAGTAGGGCCACTGCGTGGTTGACACGACTAGGAATTCCACAGCCTCATCTGAGATTGCTACTGTGGTGCTGGCAGCCTCAAGGCTCAGTTCACAGATGTATTCCCAATGTGGCCTGTTTGAGCAGAGGGGCTAAGAAGAGGACCCAGAAAATGTGGGGGTCATGCATTGGGAGGAGTGAGGTCAACCAGGGCCTGGGAGGGGCCCATGGTCCTTCTCTGACCCCTCCCCGAGCTGGTGTCTACTAGGTAGAGGGTCAGGGATTGTCCGAGCCTCCTGGGTGTTTGAGGAAGGCCCTGCTCCCATTCTTGGGTCTCTCCCCTTTGAACTGAGGACATCCCCATCAGGGGTCAGGCCACCCAGGCTGTGCGAGGGTGGTGATGAGCGGGAACTGCACAGACATTCAGAGAACTTACATTCGTGGGGATCAGAACTCACTGCAACCCAGGCTAAGCCACAGTCTGAGACCAGACAGGAGGAAGAAGCTGATCTGAGAATGGGCATGCAAGCAGAGAGCTGGGGCGTGATGCTTGGAAGGGGTCTTCATGGTGTGAGCAACAAGGCAGGATGTACAAGGGTACCTGCTGAGTCAGGGTTCTGGGGTCCCACTGTTCTGTAGGTGAGCTAATACCCTACTTGGTCACCCAGACGGGCCAGTTGTGGCAGATTTGTTTTCCAAGTGTCGTTGAGGCTGCTAATACTCCCTTTCTTGGACTGACATTGAATCTACACAACAATACTTCCTAGTCAGTCCTGGTTTAAGCCTTTTAAAGACTCTGTTTCCTGAGGCAGAAGGTGTGAGTTTTCCTTCCCGAATCTTCCCTGACACCTCTGCAGAGCTGCTGGGCATCCCAAGAGGTGGTGCTGCTCCTGACAGAGCAGCTGACATGGATGGAGAGAAGCCCCCAGGAGCATGCTGCCTGCACCCTGTTCACTTCCTTGGCAGGAACAGCCTTATTTCAAGGGTACTGCCTCTTGAAGGGAAACTGGGGAGGCCTCCCGCAGGCACAAACCTCTGTGGGTTTAACTCCTCACCCAGTCAGCATCTGAGCCAGGTCAGAACAATAGTACGGTGCTTCTGCTTGCTAAGGCACATTTCCTGGGCAGCCCCTCGCTGGGTCCCTTAGGAGGTGGGCTGGAATGCCACTGCCATTGCAAATGAAGAAACTGACCCAGGGAGGTGGTACTACTTGCTTAGGGCCTTCTAGTTGGGAAAGGGCAGAGCCAAGTCTAAACACCAGGAGCTCCAGCTCCCACAGCTCTGGCTTTTGGTCCAGGCTTTCTGGTGGTCCAACCATGCCCTTTCCAAAGCACTGGCAAGCCCCAAGAGTCTTCAAGCCCAGGCCTCCCACCTCCCTCCACACCCCCAACCTGCTGCCACACTCACCTCTCCGGGGTATGGCCTCTTTATGCTCTGAATAGGAAGGGACTGGGGCCGGGGGCCCGGGTAGGTCTGCTGGGGCATCCGCTGCCCGTGTGTGCCAAAGGGGCTGATGCCGGGCGGCCGGGGCTGGTTCATGCCCATGGGAGGGCCGCTCATCCCCGAGGGCGTCATGCCAGCCGCCATGCTTGCGGGGTTCATACTGCCCCCCATGGAGGCAGGCCCCCGAGGCCCGGGCTGGTTCATGAATTGGCTGTTATACGCCTGGGTGGGACCCATCTGGAAAGAGGAACAGACCTTCAACGGGAGAAGAAGAAAAAAAAAGAATAAAATGCCACATGCATTGAAAGTGCAGGGAGGAAAGGGTGGGGACTAAGGGGAGGGGGTGCTTTCCCATGTGGCTGCTGCTGGTGACCAGGCCCCAAGGGACAGGGTCCTCCTGGGCTCACTGCTGCCCTCTGCAGGCCGCACGGGAAAGACACAGCTCGGGGGTGTTAAAGGGTGGGCGGGAGCAGTCACTCTGATGCGCAGGCAGCATTTCCAGGGAGGCAGGCAGGGGACAGGGAAGAGTGTGCAAGGTGGGGAGGGGCACTGGAGTGTGGAGGTGGATGAGGATGGAGGCTGAAGCCCCTTTCCTGGAAGACCTGGTCCACCCTTGGTCCTTGACCAATGGAGATACATCCTCCATCTAGAGTCTGACTCAGCTCCCATTTCTGCCTGCCTGCTCCATGGCCCCCGCCTCCAGGCCTCCGACCCTGCATCACTACAGGGGGCACCCCTCCTTATGCCCGTGGGGCCCCTTCACACTCCTGGCATGCATGGGCAGCGGATGCCCCAGTAGACCCACCTAGGCCCTGGCCCCATCTGTGGGTTCTGCCTAGGGCCCTGGCCTCAGAAACCATCTGGGGGACAGGCTGGTAAAAAGGCTATTTTTAGACCCTGAGCCCACTCTTTGGTGAATAGGGGGCCCAGAGAGAAAATCAGAACCTTGTTTCCCCTGCAAGAAATTATGAGCCACCAGCCCACACAGAACACATAAGTACCCAAATATCACTGCCGCACCCCACCACATCCATGTCCTAACACGCACCCTTCCGTGTGCTTCCAAGAGAACCCAAAGCAAACCCGACACTACCAGTGCCCCGACACATGTGGCCCCATGAGCACCCACACCCCGACTGACTCCCCGGCTGTCCCGGCTGTCTGCCAGGGTGAGCCTCACGGGGACGGGCAGGGGTACCCTTACCGGTCCATACTGGTTTATATCCTTGTTCTGCGTTTCCTGCAAGGCGGCCACAGTGGCCGTGGCTGTGGCTGTGGCCGTGGCTGCAGCTGCTGCTACTGCAGCTGCTGCGGCGGCGGCAGCCGGCTGAGTAAAGTCAGCAGGTGGCCTGGTGTGTGGAGGGATGCCCATGCCTGCAGGGGCATTGGGACCTCCAGGGTAACTGTGGGAGAGAAGGAGGGAAGATTCAGATGCTTCCTGAAACTAAAAATTAACTGTGACAAGCCTGGGGCTGGGAAGAAGGGGCAGAGGCAGTAGCTTGGCCCTCCCTGTGCCCAGATGGAGAGCCCAGAGGGAACAAGTGGCTCCTGATGACCAAGCATTGTGTTCCTGGAGCGCAGGCTGGGGCTGCGTGCTCCCGGAGCTCCTCCCTGGGGTGCTCTGCACCTTCTTCCTTCCTTCCTCCTGAACTGGGGACTCCCAGGCCTGCTGTCTTCTTCCTTCACAGACGGGCAAGAGTGGCTTTTCCTAGGCTGCTTAAATAGCTTTGGGCAAGTGGAGCCCACCTACGACTGCCCTTCAGCTCTCTCATTGTCTTCCAATTTATGCAGACACTAGGTAGAGGGGTCACCTTGAGAAGGGAGAACCTGCCATCCCTAAGACCCGGTGGGGTTAGAAGACAGCTCAGCTGTGCAGCGTCTAATCTGCAAGTGAGCCCTGAGAACTGGCAGGAAAAACCATCGATGAGACAAATGGCCAGTAAGAGACAAGCTGGTGCGGAAGGCCACCCTCACCCTGGGGCTGGCCCCACTCACCTGGCTCCAAAGCCCCCGCTCCCGGGGTAGTTGGGCCGGCCATACATGCTCTGCTGGATGTAGGGCTGAGCGGGGCCAGCCTTGGCCGAGAACTGCTGCTGCTGCCCAGCGAACTGCGGGGAGTTGAGGCCGGGGTTGCTGGTGGTCATGCCCGATGCCATGGGGTTGCCGCCTGGATTCATAGGGTTGTTGGCATTGGCCATAGGGTTCCCGAGGACCTGTGAGCAGAGAGTGACTGTCACTCAGGCTGGTATTTGAGGTGGAGTGGAGGAAAAAAAAGAGAAACGGGGAAAGGTAGGGAGGAAGAGTAAAAGGAGGAAGGACAACAGAGGGAAGAAATGGGTGGTGGTGGCATGAATTGCTCCCAGAGTGCAAGGGATGACAAGGGGGTGGGCTGGGAGCAGGCAGAGGGGGATGCGGACTTTAGCCTGTGACAGGGTGAGGTGAGGGTATGAACAAGGTCCACTTAGTCAGCTCATGTGGCCCCCAGGTCCCAGCAACTTCAGAGAAGGGTGGTTTGACAGGTCCTGTAGCAAGTGGCAGAGCAGTGGGGCTGGGATACCCAGAGGGCTGGGCACACAGGGGGGCCCTGGGCTGCTGCTCTAGGGGGCTGAGGATCCTGGCCAAGAGGCCGTGTGGCCTGAGACCAGGGATAAGCACAATGGCTCCCTCTGGAGTAGCAAGCAGTCCTGAGCTTTCCACATGGTCATGGCCCAGGCTGGCAAATGCGGGAGACCCTCTGTTAGAGTGGAGGAATGAAGGAGGGGAAGGAATGAGAGTGGAGGCAGGCTTGACGAAGGGAGACTTGGGAGACTTGTCCCAAGGTTAAGGCATGACCTTTTGCTGAAATCTGACCCAGGCCATCTGGGGTCAAAGACCCCAGGCTTCAGAGTGCTGATGCCGATACCACATAGGAAGTTCTACTATTTCAACCAGAGTAAATGTGGGCTAGGGGAGACCCTTGTCACCTGTCAGAAGAAAGCCATTCTCCTGGGAAGGCTCTGAGATGGGGACAGTCCGCAGAAGCCCAGCTGTGGCCCTCCTGAAGCAGGTGTAGAAATGCACCTACAGCTGGGTGTGCCCTGAAAGCAGGTCTCCTGTTGAGAGCCTGGGAGAGCAAGGAGGGATGGCATGGCAAGATGACCAGGGGGTGAGGATGCTCCCACCTGGGCAGGCTCTTACCTGGCTCTGGGATGTGTTGGTCACTCCCCAAACCGTGGTGACCACGGAGAGGGAACCGGGAGGCTGGTTGGTGTTCTGCTGCCAAGGGACAGAGTCATAGGGGAATGACCCATCACTGCAGAGAGAGACAGAGGGGAGGTCCTCAGCGGCCTGAGGGCAAGGCTCGGACGGGACCCTGTCCTTTACCCCATCATTCTGCCGCTGTACCCAGCCTGTCCCAGGTGACCCCAACTCAGTTAGCTCAGCACCCCCACCCAGGTCTGTCAGGACACTGATGCAGAATGAGTGTGACTGCATAGGACAGGCTCTGAAGAGCAAGTGCTCCCCACCCCCCATCCCTCCCCGATATGTCATCTCACCTCAGCCAAAAGTCCACAGTCCATGTAAGGAAGGAAATGGTGCTACCGGAGGCTTGACTCAAGCCCCTTCTTCAACCATGCCTGACTCCAAGCAGCCCTCTAGAAGAGCTGGGGCCCCCCACACCACTTCCCTTCGGACTACTGGTCCCTCCTCAGTAAGGGCTAGAAAATACTTCCTCCCCACCCCCTCCCATAGCAGATTGGCCGGAGCCCAGATGACCTGGCCCTTGGAATGCAGGCCTTCTTAAGTAACCCTTCCCCTCTGACCCCAACAGGTACAGACTTAGCCGCTGGCCCCAGCCCTTCCCCCATCCCATCCCCTGTGCACATCCCTGCCGAGCTAATCCTCCCCAAACACCCAAAGACCTCTGCTCCATTTGAGTCCTTCAGTGGCTTCCAGTGTTGACAAGGCAAAGTCCAAACACACTCTTAAGAATGATTTACCACACTGGCTAATTCCACACTACCCCGTTTGGCTCTGTCCTCATCCACCTCCTCTCTTCCATCCCCACCCCCACCAGGCCCACCAGTACATGTCTCCCCTGGCAGTCCTCATACACAGAAGCAAGGACTTAACCCCCAACCCCCACGCCCTGCCTCAGCCTACAGAGAGTGCTCAGCAGGCCCTCCTGCCAATTGCTGCAGTGTAGAGGGACAACCAGGGTACTGGAGAATCCAGGGAGGAGAGGGTGCATGAGCTTGAGATAGTGAGGTGGGGCAGCCTGGGTCACAACATGAAGACCTGCCAGGAGTGTGAGCCTCTGGGGGTGTGGGGCTGAGGCTGCCCCACCTCTATAGCCTGCACTGGCTCTCCTGTACCATGCCTCTCAGCGAGGGCACAAAATCCAAGACATGGCAGCCCGAGGAAGAGCAGGAAAGTGGAGCACCTGCCTCTGTGGCTCCAGACACACCAGGGGCATCCCAAGGGGCAAGGCCAGTGGTACATGGTGCGTGTGCATGCGCACACACACACACACACACACACACACACACACACACACATGCACCCACATGTGCAGCACACTAGGGACAGGGGTCTGGAGGAAGGTGGGGTGGCAGCAAAGCACCTCATGCTTCAGTCTGGCTTGGGCCTTCCTTGTGAGAGTCACTGGGGTGAGGCTCTCACCTGACCCTGTACAAGGCTGACTAGCCCTGGAGGCTGGGGCAGTAGTGGGGGTACAGCGAGGTGGCATGACACTCACTGAGAATGTGAATGGGGTGCAAAGAGCCAGCACCAGGTGAGCGCCTGGAAGGGGGCAGAGTCCCGCACAACGGGCAGGTGGAGGCAGCCAGGGCGGCCAGTCTTGTGCCTGCCCTACACAGGAGCCCTTGCCAGTGCTAGTCAAGTTGTACTGGTTCCTTTGCTGTGATGAGCCTGCAGGGCAGGCCTGTGTCACCATGTACGTCCTCCTACTGCCCCACTTAGATGGCCTCTAGTCTAGTTCTAGGGCCCCCTCTGCTGGCCAGCTGCTAGCTTCCTTCCAAGTCTCTGCGCAGAGGTCACCTCTTCAGAGGGGCCCACCCTGTCCTCCTGATACAAAAGAGCACCCCCCCCCACTCTGCTCCTTTTTCATTTTCCCTGGCTTTTAAATATTTTTCTCAGCACTCTACTGCTGTCATAATTATATATTTATTTGTTATCCATCTGTCACTAGCCAGAAATGCCATGAGAGCAGGGACTTGCTTTGTTCAGCCTCTCAGTACCTGGAAGTGGGCCAGACCCAGTAGGTCTGCAGGCAGAGCAAATTAAAGGGTTAATGACAGATGCACTGGGCTATGTCTGGTCCCTAAGAGGGAGCCCGAGCTCTAGCAAGCTAGCCTTCTGCAGCAGTGGAGTCAAACCTCCACTTTCTAGCCCAAAGGGACTGAGTTCCAAGGACTTCTGGTCTCACCTTCTATGGGGTCTCAACCTCATTCTGTTCCAGGCTCTGATGCTTGGCCAGGCAGCTGCTGATCCTGAATGTGGATCCTGGACCTGCCTCTCACTAGCTCAAGACCTTGCTCTACGTTTCTGTAGTCTCATCAGTAAAATGGACATAAGAATGATACCCCCACTTCACTCCACCCCACTCCCTCAGTGTTTTCTAGCTGCAGGTCACAAAACAGGAGCGGGTCAGGACATGGAGCCAACATGAGGGAGAACAGCAACTGAGTGTGAGCATGTAGTAGGGATGAATACCATACCTGTCTCAGTTTGCAACACACCTAGGCCAGGTATGCTATGCATCTTTACCGTGGATCTTAGTCAAATAAGTTTGAACGCAAGTCTCAGGTGCTAAATTGGGTGTGGCTCAAAGAGGCTAGAAGGTGACAGACTCATTACATGATGTCTGAGGGAGAAGAGGGGTTAGAATTTGGGCTCAGCCGGTCAGACAGGATGAGGATCAGTGGCTGCTACAGAGGGTGAGGTCCAGATGTAGATGGACCTGGCACCCTCTGCCTGGCAGATTGACTAAGACCAGGGCAGAGCAATATGGGAAAGTAAGCAGAGAGCTGGCTCCTTGGAGGCTGGGTGAAGAGTCTCTGTTCTTACAGGGTGGTGGCTGAGCCCAAGGGGAAGCCAGGACTAGCACAGCGGTGTCTGGCAGAGGCCCTGCAGGTGACAGTTTTAAAAACCAGAAGAGATCCCTGGACACTCGCTATCCCACAGGGCTCCCATCCTGTGTGTGCTGGATAAACACGAGCCTCCCAGCAACCTAACAAAACCCAAGCCTGGGTCTGCCCTCTCCCCAGAACTCCTGCTCTGCAAGTTCCCACCGACTCTTCAGGCTGTCATCCAGTGTAGATGAGATTTCTGTCCTTCTAGAACATGCTAGGCTAGGCTCACGAAGTTACCTCCCAAGGGGCCCCAGCTGGGCAGCTGTGGCTCACCACCTCATCAGGGGAGGCCCCAGCTCCGCAGGGACACTGTTTCAGGCCCATAAACAAACTCCCAACTGCCCTGCAGCTCTGTGGGTGGGCCCTATGGGCGGAAACCAGCTCCTTCCTGTTTCGCCCACTCCACCCCGAACTCGGTGAGAAGCAAAGTCACCCGCTGTTCCCAAAGTGGGCATCCACCTTCATGGCTGGCAGGGTCATCACACCAGACCAAAGGTGCACATGCAGTGTGCATACTGTGGGCAGGGGACATGTGTGCACATGTAGCCCTGCTGGCATGCTGTATGCACACCAGGAAGAGGCAGATGCACACAGGGAGGATGGCTGGGGTCTCTTGGGCCAACATATGCACCTGCTGCAGAAGCAGAAGTGGCAGCCGGGCGGCGCAGCTGTGACTCATCTCATTCTGGGGGAGGTGGCTCCTGCTGTCGCCTGCCGTGAGGGCTCTCGCCCCCACAGGCCCACCATGGCACTCAGCCTGCTGACATGACACCTCTGCCTGCCTGGTCCCTGTGCCCAGGCAGGGCCTGGCTGGAGTGGGAGAGGAGGCAGGTGACAGAACACCTAATGGGCCCCTGCAGTTTCCTGAGACCCCTTTTCCTCTGCCAACAAGCACTGTTTAATCTGTAGGCATACTCAACCCCAGGCAGAGGTACTGGGCATTTCAGAGATGCCTTTCACACCCACTTCCCTCCTCTATCTAGCTGGCTGCAGAGGGATACTAGAGCCCCTGGGATCTGAGAACTCCCACTCATAGTGAGTGTGCTCTGCCCTACACCCCTGATCCAGCAGGGCCTGGTTCCATGCCACAGACTGCCTGCAGCCATGGGCCTCTCTAGGCACCATGGCCCCAGCAGTCTTGATCTATCCACAGAGGCACCAGGGTCAGAAGCCCCCTGGAATCTACACGGTTTCTGCCTGCTGAAGGCCTCTTAACGCAGGGCAGCCATGCCCCGATTTCTGCGCCTCTTCTCAGCCAGGGATGTGCCGCACCACCCTGAACACGCCTTCAAGTCTCTCCAGGTTCCTTGACTGTCTCCTGCAGGAAGCCCGCGCAAAAAGCCTGGCTTGAGTTCCCCTGGCTGCTTTTGCTCCAGGAGCTGAGGTGGGAGCTCTGCTTTTTCCTTCCAACCCCAGGAGCAACTGCCTTGAGTCCTAGGGCTTGCCGAGCCTGCACGATGTCCTCACATACCTCGGCGGCTCAGGAAGCCTTTGCTAAAGAAGAATAAGTGCCAGAGAGAAGGCCATCTCGCTGTGCCCACCCTGAGGGAGGGTACTGAGAATGAATGACACGATTTTATTAAGCCAATTGCCAACCTCTGAGTGTACCGTGACCACAGGCACGGGGCCCCCAGGAGAAAAGGCCTCCACTCACCAGAGAGAGGAACAGAGAGGGAAGTGACAAATCTCACTCACGCTCCAAGCCTCAGCGTCTTCATTTGCAAAATGGAATGATTACAGCCCCTCCCTAAGAAGGCAATTATGAGGATCAAATCCAAGTGCCTAACATGTATGAGGCTCAAAGAATAGTGTCGCGCACACCCTAGTCACCCTAAAGCTGAGGTCATGATTGTTATGATTTACTGAGTGGCTTCCAGACTCAGGGAATTATACAAAGGAACTTTCATCTGAGAACTCCTTGGACCCCATTAAGGTGGCTCAACAGATGGTATCTCCCAGGAGCCAAGGTGTCAGGGACAGCAGGGATAGCCAAGGGCAAAGCCACAGGTCACCTGGCCACATCTGACACAGTGTTTGAGGGGACTGGGATCCTGTAGAGAGGTGGTGGTAACCAAGGTAACAGGTATTGTGAAAGTGAGCCAAGAAGGGGAACATCTTCCTGGGGGTATTTGGGGATGCTGCCTTTGGGGGGGTCACCCAGCATGAAGGCACAAAGGAAATGTAGAGTTGGGCCTCAAAGGCCAGCTACAGAGAAAACACTTTCTATACTGAATCACCGACTCTAGCCTGGACTGCAACTGTTGGCAGAGATTCTAGGACTCAGTACTTTTGAGGATTTTAAAATGGAAGCTGCAGAGGGAAACCTTGCAGGTGAGAGATTACTTATGTGGGCTGTGGAGTTAGACTCTGGGATCAAACCTCTGCCTCAGCTTTCTCATCTGTTAAATGGGACTTAACCATGTTCCTCAGATGAAACTTGAGAATGTGGGTTAAGTACAGCACAGTGCCTGCAGACACTCCTTGATCCACTGTTCTTTCTCTGTAATTCTCCAGCCCCGCCATGGTGTGGGTACCCATATTTATTTGATGACATACTGAAAGTGCTTAGAAGTTTCACAAATATGCTACTAATGGGAGAGGCTGTCATTATCCTTGCCTGTCAACTAAAAAGAATATTTTCCAAGCCTCTGAGGCTTTCCTCTCTGCCTTCCTTTCTCTTGCGAGTGAACTCCTACCTATACTTCAAAGTCCAGCCTGCATACTCCCTCTTATGACCTTCCTAAGCAGAACCAAGGGCACTTCCCTCTGTTCAGCACTTTTTGCATATATGTTATAGAGAGTTCTTCACACTGCAATTAGCATAGTTTACAGGTCTTGTGCCAGTAACATGGGCACTGATGGAGGTTTGCTGAAGGTGAGAAAATAAGCTGGGTCTGGGATGAGGAAGTGATGGTTTCTAGCTGGTGGGTGCCCCCTGTGGCAGCATCTACACAGACATTCATGGCAGGGGGGAGGGGAAGCTGGGTTATTTCTTCCCTTGTACTTGTAGCAGTTGCTTTATTTGGGAGAAATAACCAATTCTCATTAAGGGTATTGTCAGACCCTAATTAATTTCCCTGATCCAGCTATATTGGTCTCGGCTCTGTGCAAAGCGGTAGTGTTGCCACTAATGAAACGCCGAGCCAGCAAGCAGCGGACGCTCCTGGTCTCTTTAATTTAGGGGAACCATTAAGAGCGTTCTCCATCATCACAATTACTGGGGCCTACTTCCTCCCCTCCCCGCGGGGAGACTTGGAGGGGAGTGTGCTGCTGCTAACTGCCTGAGAGGGTGGTGACGTTTTTCAGTAGGAACGGAAAGGCTCCTTGTGTCTCAGCAATCTGGAAATGTTGGAGTTGGGATTTGTGGGTCTTTCAATTCTCCTTTCTGTGTTTTTTCTTCCCCGTATTATTTTCTGGAGGTAAGAAGGGCCCACTATAAACTGAGTTCTGGTGCAGCTATGCAGACAAAAGCTACAAATGACAGCTGTGCAGATGGGGCAATGTGACCAAGGCAGAGAGACAGGGTTGGCTTTGATGGACCCCTCTGCCACTGACCAAGTATGAGCTCATCAGAGCTGAACAGCCTCAGGTTAAGGGTCAGAGAAATAATGACTAGTCTCTGGGCTCCAGGTGTGCCAAGACTGGCGACAGCATGGGTATCAGGCCCTTTCTGTTATTGCCCTTCTACAGATGAGGAAGCTGAGGTATAGTTAAATAACTGCCCCAAATCACCCAGCTAGAAGATAGCAGAGCTGAAACTTGAGGTCTGGCAGCCTGGCTCCAGGGCCTGTTCCTCCACCTGCTACACTCAAGGGACCTCTCCTCTAGGTGCCACAAATCCCACACCTGGAAGAAGGGTGGACCCTTTGATCTTGGAGTCCTCCCCAGCTGGTTTTGATTGTAATCAAATTAACGGCATAAACAAGATTTATTAGGCTCTTAATTACCTTTGCAACACTGATTTGCATACAGACAATGTGCTAATCACAAATGACTTTCTTAACCACTCATTAAAAATCTGGATGAGGAGGGCAGAAAGAGTTGTTGGCATCAAATACAGGTCACTGCGGGGACATGGAAGGTGTCCTGCTGCCGGCCAGTGGCCAGACCTTGCAAGGCCTCTCCCGGCCTTCCTTCTCTAGGGTGACATTCTAGACACCTTCTGTGAATCTCCTCTAAGTAGAGAGGATAGCCCGATTATGGCCAGGGTGAGGACAAAACAGTAGGCATTTAGAGACGCCCACAATGTGGTTAATTCATGCTTCTCAGCATGGCCACACTCAGAAGTTATCACCAGGCTGTGGCAACATGCACCTTCCCTACCACCTGGCTCATGGTGCTATGGTAGGCTATGACACCAAACCTGTAGATGTGCTGAGGACAGCCGAGCTACAGTAATGCTGCAGTCACCAGGGACCTTGGAGACCTGGGGGGAGGTACAGGGAGGGCTCAAGCTTCCCACTCCTTAGCCCCTCCCCTCTGCCTCTCTGAAGAGCCTCAGAGTCTGCACACAGCACCTCTGAGCATTGCATTCTGACCCCCCAGTACCAAGCTCTCCCCTGGCCCAACATCTCCTGGCCTGACACAGAGGCAGAAGGAGCGGTGACCTCAAGTCCTTCAGTGAGGCTGAGGACCCCAAATCCTTCAACAGTGAGGCTGAGGACAATGGATTCGAAGCTTTCTCACTGAAAGCTCTTGACTTTCTCATTTCTTTCCCTTCACATTTGGGAAATTACATTAGGGACTTCAAAGGTGATGGGCTCTGATAGGGTTCCCTGCAAATGTCTCCCTTGGGGGCATCATGAAGGTCACAAAGAGAGACCAGCCAACTCCTAATCACTAGACTGTAGTGTGTCCTTGGAACAGCCCTGGGCTTGGAGAAGGGACAGTGCTGGCCCTTGTTCAACTGATGACACATCTCCTTCTGGTCCCAACTGCCCTACTATACGATAGGAAAGAGGTGGACTGGATCAGAAGAGTAGATGACCCTCTTCTAGCAGGACAACCAAAGTGACAAAGAGATACCATTGACCTCAAGTCACCAGTGGCAGGATGAACAGCCGAGCACGGTGCCTGCCAGTGCCCTGCTCTGTCCCTTCCTTGCTGTGTGTTCTTGGGCAAATCACTTTCCTATTTTGAGCTCAGTTTCCCTTCCAGTTCTGCCACTTGGAGAGGGGGATACTGTCCAGAAGGCCTGTCATCCTGCTGTGCTCCCGAGAGGAGCCCTCATTCATGGAACCAATTGGTCGCCCATGGACACTCAGCAGTCTTCTGGCCCACACAGCTCTCTCAACTTGGAAAGGTCACTTATGGTCTGCAGAGTAAATGCCAGACTGGCCTTTAAGCTCCCAGACTGCTGGCTTTGCACTGCCTGTCATTCTGCTGGCCTTCCAGGGGGCCAGACCTGTAGTGGTGCCATAGGTGGCAAGGCCCTCGTCCCACAGCACCTCCTGGCAGAGCCAGTTTGAATTCATAGAATGCATGTGCCCACTGCCAGCTCAGGTCCTTCACGGCCAACACCCCTCATCCTCAGGGTAGCCTCCCGACAGCCAGCCCTGTCATCTTCCTCCTTCTTACCCAAGCTCCGGTCTGCCTGTCACCTAACCTGAACCCTGCCTTGATCCAGTTCCCAATTTTTCCCAGTAAGTCTTCTTTCTCCAGTTGGCTCGATTTGCTCCTGGAGCAGAGACACTCCTCATCTCTATTAAATCCTTGGATCAATCTCATGCCTGAGCTCAACGGAATAAAGTCCTGGAAAAAGCTGGCGGGGGTCCAGATCTGTGGCACTCTGTGGCATGAACGATCATGATCAAGCAGGTCAAAGGCAGATCTCCAGTGGGGAGCTACAGGGCTCTGGCCCATCATCAGCATAAACTTTACTGAAATGACTCAGGGGAGAGAAGGTTGGAAAGTGCATGATATGTAGGGTGATGAGAGGCAGGATAATTTGAGAAGGATGATTGGCTGGGCCAGAAACACAGACCCACCACAAGGACAACTGCTAAGATTGCTGTTTGCATCTGCCACAGCCTGTACTCTGTAGCTGGGCTTCGACAAAAATGACCTGTAGCTTTTAGCTAAACCAGGGATGAGGGTGGAAGGCAGGAGGAGACAGGTTTTGCATCTCTAGAGCAATGGTTCCCAGCCAATGGTGATACCCTCATTCCCCAAAATGAGTGAGGATGCTTCTGCTGTTCCAATGCTTGGGGGAGGGGCTGATCATTAGAAGAATTGAGTGGGCAGGGATCAAGATGCTAAATACCCTGAGAATCCTGCACCATGAAAAACCACCCTGGCCAAATGCCAAGCCTGCTGAGCAACACTGCTGTGGAAGGGAGGCTGCTGTGGCCGTCAGCAGCCAGACGCGGCTCAGCGAGGTGGTGACCCCATGTGGCCATGGGTCCGCCATGGTACACAGTGCTCCTGACCACGGCAGAGAACCGCATGTCAGGGCGATCCTGACCAGGCAGGGACTGGACTTGATGAGCACTGAGGTCCTTTCTGGTTCTGAGAGTCAACAAGCCTCTAATTTGATTTATAAAGCGTGGCTGGCACCCGAGTTCCCAGCAGGGCCTCATGGTGCAGTCGCGTCTGCCTACAGCACGCTCTGGGCTTCGGGTCCTTCGGTCAGGCTGGATAATGAGAGCTGAGCTCTGACTGCAAATGCCCCTCCTAGTCATTAGTGGGGACCGCAAAGGGAGTGTGGACAGCATGACAGGCCTGTTGTCCCAGGGTCAGCCTGCAGAGTGCTCGGAGAGAGCGTCCTGCCCAGCAAGGGGCTCTCGAGATAATTAACTGGGGGAATTGCCAGTGCTGACCACGTGCTCTTCTGAGGCTGGCGCAGGGCAGAAGGGCTAGTTCCTCGGTGCTGCCACTGAACCTGTTCCTGCCTCTGACCTGGACTTCTGGTGAACCTGGTCCGGTCTCACTTGGCTGTACTGTGATAGGCCTGAGCTATTACTGTCCCCACCTGGGTGAGGACCAGTCCTGCAGCCTTCCTGAGATCCCACTGCCCCTGGTTCCTCTGAATTTGCCCAAGACCCTGTGTAGAAAAGGGGGATGTCCCCGAGTGCAGGACTTTGAGTGTTCCACCAGAAACCTAGCATCCAGAAAAGAATCAGCCCCCTCAACCTGTTTCGATGGGGGAGAAACGTGTCCAACTCAAGGATCTGAAACACAACTGCATCTTGGAATACAATGTCTGCTGCACAGCGGTTCCTCTCAGTTCTCACACCTGAGGTGTGTTTCCAAGACCTGGGGACCTGAGGCAGCTGCTCAGCGCTCAGTCAGGCACACTCCCACTCACCTGTGCGACAGAGTGGGTTTCATGGAGCTCATGGAGTTGAGGGGAGGCTGCATGGGGAGTTTCCCAGGGGCGTCGCTCTGGCGGCTTTTCTGATGTCGCAGTAGCAGCAGGCGGCCGAGCTCCTCACACCAAGAGGACAGCAGGGCTGCAAGGAAGAACAGGATGGTCAGTGGGTGCCCTGCTATCACGTCTTGCCCCCATCACACCTCCCCAGACTGGGCAGCGTGGATGCTGGTTCTGCTCCAGTCAAGGACAAAGGGAGACTCACTGAACCTTCTTGGGGGGGCCTCAGCATTTTCAACTGCAATATGGGACTAAGACCCCTGAAAGGAACATTCAGAAGCATCTGTGGCTCAGAGCAGGTTGGAACAGGGTAGGTTTTAGTGGCAATCAGGTGGAGAAGTACTGGTTGAGGCAGACAAAGGAGAGTCTGATGAAGAGGAGGGCAGAGATGGAGCCAAGGGGAGACTGAGGAGAGGGGAGCCCAGAACAGACCTGTCAGGGCACAGCCTGCCACCCCTAGACTTTTTGAGAAACGCACCCCCTTGCACTTTGAGCAGTTAGCTTCTCCCAATGAATGCGATTAAAAAATCAGGAGGGCCGGGCGTGGTGGCGCATGCTTGTAATCCCAGCATTTGGGAGGCTGAGACTGGAGGATCCGGGCTCGTGGCCAGCCTCAGCTTCTTAGTGAGGCTCTCTGAAACTTAGTGAGACGCTGTTTCAAAATAAAAATTACAAAATAGGGCTGGGGGTGTAGTTCAGAGGTAGAATGCCTCCAGGTTCCATCCCCAGTACTGCGAAAAAAAAAAAAAAAAAAAAAAATCAGGAAGTTTGGACAAAACCCATAGTCTTCTTGGAGCCTGCTGACAAGCCAGGTGAGTCTGCAGGGCTCTCCCTGAACCCCTGCCCAGCGCTCACCCTGCCAAGCACACATGTACAGCACGTGTGCCTTCCGGTCACACCCACTACTGGTCCCTGCTTGGCTGGGCACAATGCTTGGGAGGACACAAGATTTTCAGAGCAGGGGGCTGAGTTTGTGACCTCCAGGGCTAACAAATGCAAAAGCATGCAAGAGCCTCAGAGGAACTGGGTGACAGCAGAAAAGGGGCTCTCTCTTCACTGTCCCAATATAGCCACTAGGGGCTACATACAGGCAATCCTCAAGGTTCCTGTGTCTCAGCCGACCTTCCAAAGTACATGAGGGAGCCAAGGCTGGGGAGGGGTCGGGAAGTCTGGACCTGTCGCACCTCACTTGGTGACTCTAACATGCTCACAGACCCCACTCTTCTGGTCTCTAGTTTGCTTCTCCTGCCAGCTGTGGAGAAGGGCAGACTCTTACTGAGGACTTTAGCCACACTGGACATTATGAGGGTCTGGAAGCAGCTGATCTCTCAAGAAGGCCTTTGCTCGGCCATTTGGCTGTATGCAAAACCTATTCCTCACTGCAAGAATGCCACATCAAGATACCATATGATATGCCCCTGCATTTGTCTCATCTGCCTGCCCTATAGAATTCAGGACATCCCTGTTATTGTTCCCATTCTACAGATGAGCAGATTGAGGCTCCAGCAGTGAAGTCACTAGCTCACAGTAACCATAGCTAGTGAGTTCCCTGCCCCCAGCAGAAATCCTTAAGAGGCCAAACCACAAGTGGCCACGGTCTCTTAGCTCCTCTGACATAATGAAGAACCCTCAAGTCACCCCCTTCCATTCTCAGCTGGCACTGGTGGAAGATACCAGAATGCACAATGACCAGAGAGGTCAAGCACTTCCAACTTCAGGTCCTGGACAGAGTGTCCTGTCAGTCTGAAGCCCCAAGGGGTCTCTCCAGGTCCACTAGATACATTTTCTTAGCTTGTGTAGCACATAAGATGCCTGACCAGGGAGGCAAGTGGAACTGCAATCCCAAGAGTGGCCCTGCTTCTCCCCAGGGTACAGGCAGCAGGTGGGCTGAGTCTTCAAACAGGTGCCCTGACCCTCTCTGTAGGGTCATCTCACTGTCACTCAATCAGGGAGGAGGGTGTGAGAAAGAAAAAGGTCCCCCCACCCCAGCATGTAAATGCCCAGAAACTGGCAAAACCTCCTCCAGCAGTGCCTGGTGCACATCTGCTGCCACTGGAGGGGAACTGGCCTGTTTGCATTTCCGGATCACTCCATTCTGCTCTCAGGTCCCTAGCTACTGCTTCTTGTGTGGGGGTGCCAGGCATCTGGACTCATCTGCAATGCCAAGCATGAAGCCAGCCCAATCACAGCGGTGGGAGTGCCAATACAAACGACTCGCAGACAGTGCTGCCTGCCCTGCCTGCCCTTGCCCTTCCTGGGTGCTGGCCACACTGTGTACTGTGGGGATGCAGGCTTTCCTTCTAAGTTATGGCCGTCCTCTGCTTGGTCAAGAACAGCCCTGTCTTCCTACCCTAGTAGAGTGGTTTTCTGTAGAGGGAACAACAAAGCAGGCTGGCTTGGTGGCAGAGCCTGGCATGCTGCAGGCAGGCATGATGTGTGCACTAGGCAGCCACAATGTCACAGGCCTGGAGGGGCATATTCCTGTACCCGAGAGGTAAAGGAGGGGCAGTGAGGAGGTACTGGCCCTGCATGCAGCCCCTGTGCTGCACCTCCTGGTGGGTGGACACAGCCTGTATTCTCATGACAGTGGAAACCAAAGGGGTTGCAGGAGGCAAACGCCAGTTAATGACGACACAGGAATCTGCAGTCAAAAAGGGGGTCTGCACCTAGTCAGAGAACCAGGCAGGTGGTGGTTACACAAGGATGCATAGGACACAGGCCAGGCAGGGGCGAGGTGCACCTTGGGTCACATACACATCTGCTCTGGCCGGATGGGGCTGGCCTGCATGATTGTTTGACCTCCCTTTGGCCAGTGCCCTGCTAAGCAGGGCACAGTCCTGGACTAGGTGACAGGGATGGTAAGACCTGATGTGCTGTGCCAGAGTGTGCCTGGCAGGACAGTTTCAGTCAAACCCAGGCCCCTCTTATTGCCCAGGCATCCAGTGCAGCACCCCCTGGTCCTGAGAGTCCAACTCACTGAAGGTAACAGGGTTAGCCCCAAAGGCTCCCATTTCACATGAAAGCAGAAGGCAGAATCCCATGTGTCCTCCCCTTTACAAAGGGCAACTTGCTCACCCCAGGACAGCACTGGGCAGCGTGCACGAGAGCCTCTCCTGTCCACACAGAATGGCTGGCCTCTTACCCAGTGCTCCTGGGGCTAGAAATGTGCACACCACCTGCACAGTTGGCAACTGGTGCCATTCTGATGTAAGACCACCCTCTAAGGGGCTGAGAGCTTCTAAGGTGAGATGCCCCAAAGCGGCCGAGGGGTGGCACTTGGGCTCCTCCATGTGTCCTTTCTGGACTTCCCCCCCAATCTGGGGTGTCAGGGCCTTTGGTCCATCAGAAACTGGGGATAAGGAATGCTATTAGAAGCAGAGTTGAGCACAGCGGGCAGGGGAGGCCTGTAGGGCCAGCTACCTGCTGCCCCTCTGCACAGAGCCTGTGATAGATCCTGGCCTTCCTTGGGGGGAGGAGGAGAATGGGGGCACACCCAGTGGCACACTGGTCTCTTTTCTGCAGGACAGTGCCACAGAGATAAGAGGTGTTCTCTCATTCCTAGGCCTCCTTTGCCCAGCGGGTTCCAGGCCTACCTCTCCATAGCTCCCCACAAGCTAGCTACACAAGATACCAGGAAATCGCACACATCTTGGCTGCTGCCTAGGAAACACTTCATTGCTTTTCCTTATAGCACTTGTATCTCTTCAAGGCTTGTCTAGTAGTGCCTCCTCCAAGAAGCCTTCCCAGCCCCTCCTGAGATGGTGATGCAGCCTGTGCCATGCCCAGGAGAGGGGGTGATGGTGGTGGGTAGCTTATGGGGCCCTGGAGCCCCACAGTCACAGCTTCAGCCGTGTTCTGACACATTCTAGCAGCAAGATGTCACCTTGGCTGTGTCTCCACTTTGAAGCCCACATCCCATCTGTAAAGTGGGTGGCCGGCTCAAGGATGAATGTAAAGTCTAAATTCACATTTTAAATCAACCCCTGAGAGTATGCAAGCAGGATCCAGAGGGGCCAAAGACTGTGCACCCTGGCAGCCCTGGGAAAGATGCCCCCGCCCAGCACTGTAGCACAGAATGCAGGAAGGCTGGTGAGGGCCATTCAGGACCACCTTGGGAGACCAGAGCCCAGATCAGCCCCAGCTACACTGTGGCCTTGAGTGAGTTACTTAACTTCCCCATGCCTCAGTTTCTCATCTCACGGGGTAACTGTATGAATGAACTGAGTTGCCAGTCTGTGGTACCAGCACCAGGAATGTGGCCAATGCTACCCACATGCTCCCTTTGGTTGGTGGAGTGACAGAGAGGAGGGTGATGGGGTCTCTGCGGCTCTGTCTACTCTGATCCCAGGGCAGAGGGGGAAGGCAAGAGTTCTAGGTAGGTCTAAATCTCCAGAGGGGGGTTCGAAGGGCACACAGTGGGGATAATCCCCAGCCTCTGAGCCGATGATGAGGCCCCTCCACTCATCAGCACAGACTTTGCTTAGGGATCTCTCTCTCCTTCCCTCTCTGAGCTGCCAAGTGGCAGTGTGGACATCAAGTGTCCAGCTCTGAGATAAAGGGAATAAAACCCAATTCTCCAGCCTGAGGCAGCTGTGCCTCTTGTCCAGCCAGTAGAAGGGATCCTGTGCCCCAGAAGGAAGATATTTCTACTTCCCAGGGTCCCCAGGGATGTGTCTACGTGTCTGCACCAGCTATAGCCAAGGCTGCTTCAGATAAGGTGGCAGGCATACTGGCCTTCAGCCTGGAGGCTGCTCACCCTTGGAAATGGAAATGAAGAACATAGGGGCAGAGGACCAGGAGCGGCCTAGGAAGTAGGTCTGAGGAGAGCCAAGATCCTGACATCTGCTCCCCAGGGTCTTTCCAGAAAACACCCTTTGCAGCCAGGAGTCAGCACAAAGCCCTTTAGAGAAAAGAAAAAGGGAACAGAATTGGGGCTGGGTGGAGAGCCCTGGATGCCAGAGGTCTGGCTTGTCCTGGGCATGCCCTCCCTAGGGGCAGCAGCAGGCCCCATTTTTGCCTGTACCTTGCCCGCCCCCTCCCCCAGGCCAGCTGACTAGAGAGGCAGAGGGAGATGCTGCCTGGCTGATTTGGGAATGGCCTGGATGCCAGGTAGGGAGGGAGCAGTGCTGCCAGCCTTTGTTAGCAGACGCCAACGGGGTAGGATGGAGGGAGGCGCAGGCTGGTTTTGAGCATCGGAGAGCAGACAGGCTTGCCCAGGAACACAGCAAAGGCTTCCCCTCACCAGCTGGGCTTGGGCTTGAAAGGGATCAAAAAACCAGAGGCAGCCACAGTGGCCACAGGGAAAGAAGTGCTCCCAGTGGAGCCCTGTAGGGGGAGGTTTGCACAGTGAGGCCTAGGATATTCACTGCCAGGAAAAACTTGGGACTGAGGGAGGGCTGGGAGCAGGGAGGCAGCTGGGAGGAATGAAAGGGCAGAGCAGGAGCACTAACCAACCCACTGCAGCCTGGGAAAGCACTGTCAAAATGAAACAAAGGCATGTTGAGTATCAAGGCGCAAGTCAGTGGCTGAAAGGATGCCAGAGAGCAGAGGAAGTGTGTGTGTGCCGGGGGGTGGGGCTCCTGAGACCTAGGAGGGTCCAGGAATGGGCAGGACTCAGAGACACCCAGGAAGAGGCAGAGAGGCCTCTTATCCTCAAACTATGCCCTGGGGAATGGGCGGGGGAGGGGGCAGGAAGAGTGGGGAAAGTGAGGCAGAAGAGACCTTGGGCAGATGCAAGTGGGGTTCACCATTCCAATAAATATGGTAATGAGGCATTTTCAGATGCTTAACAAGGCTACCCATGTCTCTGATGTGGGAGAGGGGGTTCGAGTGGTCCTGATCCTAGGCAGGGAGTCTGCCTGTAGGAGCTGGGAGGCCTTGTCAGGTGAGTTAGGGGCAGGGGAGCTGGGCCCCTTCCTCACCCCCCCCCCTTCCTTCCAAGACAGTCACTGGAATCCCAGTTCACCTCTAGCACTTCTGGAGGAGGGCCTGTGCCACTCACTGGTCATCCATGCTGACATCTGTGCTCCTGGTCTACTCCAGTCCAACCACCCTCAGCATCCTTGAAGGTTCTCCCCTGAATTAGGAAAGGAGCTTCCCATCATTTGTCTCAGTAGCCGGGTCTGCCTCCTGCTACCCCCTCCACGTGGCAGTCAGAACAACTGCTCTACATATGCATTCTGTCCGCCTCTGGTGGATGGAAGATGATCAATGGACACAGACCAAGGTTGTGAGCCAGTCTAGTGGAGGAAGGTGCAGACTGCACGGCACGAGCATGTGCCCCCGAGTGCCCCCACAGGGCTTAAGAGGCTCGCTTCTGCAATCCCAGCCCCAGCGTGGCGCTTAGCACATGCCGCACAGCCAACACATGACTACCAGGTTGCTATGAGTCACAGACAGAAATAATTCGGGATGCAGACAGGATGGGAGAGTCAGTCACTGAGCACAGCCGGGAGACCTGGATGCTGGGAGCAATCTCTGACTCCGTGCCCTGCGGTTCTTACACTCACCAGCAGCCCATAATTCTGGAGGTGGGGAGAGCAGCTTCAGGGGCAAGAGCCCTGAATGGAATCCCGTGAGAATGTGTCTAGAGATCAGCACCGTCACCAAATACAACCTACAATTGAGTCAAGTGACACCTGTCTATGGCATGTGAGGAATAAAGGTAAGCAGTTGACAGAAATGACAGATGGCCTAACTCAGAAGGCAGTCACCACCCTGGCTTTTCTCTGCTCATGGGTTAGTGTTGCTGCTCATGTAAACTGGTTCCAGTGTCTGGGCCAGAATCTCCTCACTCCTGCCCTCTGAACTTTCTCTTTTATCTCCTACACACAGGGTCCTGGGGCCACTGCTAAGGAAGGGGGTCAGAGGAAGGACAATGGGGTCCCCTGCCTGTGCCCGGACCAATGGTGCCAGAGCCCAAACCTGTACACAGAAAAGTGGTGGTGGGGGCCAGGGCAGGTGTAGGAACTGTGGTTTGAGATGACCCGGGCCTCACCTCTGCACCATTTATAAAATGGGGAGACAGTAAGAAGACCCTCCACGGCTCAATGGCCTGGTGTGAGAAGCCCCGAGAAAAATCATGGGCTCAATTTGTAACACACACAGGGATGGTAAGTTTTGGGCCAGAGTCCAAGGAAGCTGGAAACCGCTGACTACCTCCTGCCTCAGGCTATGGAGCCTAGTTGCCTGGGTTACACCTCACATCGCCATACCATAGCTGTGTGACCTTGGGTACGTTCCTTAAGCATTCTAGGCTTTGCTTTTTCCTTCTGTAAAATGGGATAACAAGTATTACTTCTTTTTCTCCGTTATCAGGATTAAACAAGCCCACAAACAAAATGTAGGTGCAACAGCTGACACACAGAAAGCATTCTATAAGAATACACTGTAAACTGGGTAAAGTGGCGCAGGCCTATAACCTCAGTACTTGGGAGGTGAGACCCTGTTTCAAAACAAAAAATAAAAAGGGCTGAGGGTGTAGACTGGAGGTAGAATGCCCTGGGTTCAATTCTTAGCACACACAAAAATACACTGAACTGTTACTTCTGATGCTGTAGGCCTCAAAGTCCCTAGAAATGGCAGACAAGGCCCCTGTCCCTAACGGCTTTACCCCTTACTGACTCCCAGGAGGACTGCACAAATGCTCATAAATGCTCAAAAGAACCAGTCTGGTGCTGCCGCCTTTGTGCAAGGGGCTCTTCAGGGGCTGGTTTGGGTGCCCCCAGTAGGCTGGGCTGCTCCCTAGCACTGAACTGCCTGAGCTAGATGCTTTCTCTGCCAGACACTGCATGGGAAGACTCCAGGCCCTGCAGTGTCAGTGGCCCCGGTGGGGGCTGGGAGGGGCTTTGCAGCTGCCCTCTCCACATGGGTATGCATAGGGGCCTTGAGCCAGTTCCCAGACTAGCATGTGTCCTGCAGGAGGTAGGAGGGGGCCAGGATCCAGGGTTCCGAGTGGTCTGACCTGTCAGGAACCTGAGAACTATCCAGGAACTGTGGCTCAGCCTGGGCTGAGGCTCTGGGCGGGGCTTTCTGCTGGCCTCCTGGCAGGCCTGCCACTGCTGAAGCCTCACCCCTCCCTGCAGGGTGTTCTTGTCCTCTGCCCAGGAGGAAACAGCACAGGAAGCAGAGGGGCCTCAGGCAGGACCTGGAGCCAGCATGTGTGCCTGCCTGGGATGAGTATTCTGCCCCTGCTCACCAGACTCTGGATGGTGACAGACAGTGAGAGCACACACAGTACTCCTGCTCTCCCAGTCACTCCATACTTCTCCATTCACACCTGAGGATCACTACCCTGCCTGTTTTAGGAAAGGGGAAATTAAGGCATAAGCCAGGGTGATTTGAACACAATCACTCATGGGACAGTGGCCCTAATCATGCCTAAGAGTAGGCTCACCCCAGGGGATGGCTTGGCACCATCCCAGCCTCTTTTCCAAGTCTGCCACCACTTCCTGTGTGACCATGGGCAACTTCTCCCCTCTCTGGACAGCATACAAGAGGTGGGTGCTGCTCTGCTCTCACAGGGCCTCAGCCTGGCAGGGCACACCCTCTCCAGTCTCAGGTGTGTGCTGTGGACCAGCTGCCCGTCGCACAGCCTTATGACTCCCTTAGAAGTGTGAGCTGGAAGCCGGGCGTGGTGGTGCATGCTTGTAATCCCAGCATTTGGGAGGCTGAGACCAGAGGATCCGGGTTCGCGGCCAGCCTCAGCTACCTAGTGACGCACTCCGCAACTTAGTGAGACTCGGTTTCAAAATAAAGAATAAAAAATAGGGCTGGGGTATAGCTCGGAGGTAAAATGCCCCTGAGTTCAATCCCCAGTACCGCAAAAAAAAAAAAAAAAAAAAAAAAAAAAGTGTGAGCTGGAGACAGAAGGCCCTGGAGACCTTGGCCTGCCTGGGTGCCTGTCGTGGAGATTGGCTGAGGCCAGGCAGTTGAAGGGTCAGGACTCGCCCTGGATCCATGAAATGTCATCCCTGGGTGGCTGTGAGTTGGACTTTGGTGGCTCTGACAGCTGACCCAGCAACCTAAAGCAAGTGCAGGTGTCTTGGGGTGGGGGGATCTTACCATCCTGCAGAAAGGCAAGGATGTTGCTGCTCTATCATCAGCAGCACCTGTCCTGAGATTCAAATCCTACTGGTTTTTCTAGGTAATTCCCACATTCTGCTCCCTGTTCTGTCATCTTGAACAGTGTGTAGGTGAGCAGGGAATAACTAGGAGCAACCCTCTGGTGGCCCTTCGGCTGCAAGTGACCTTGAGGCCTCTGCCTGCCCTCGTCCTTGAGTGCACTCTGGCTCTACACGCAAGAAGCTGGCCTGGAATGTGGACTGACGTCCATGGCTTGTCCTGCCTGGTGCTCCCTGCTCCCCTGGGCTGGGCAGGTCCTGTCTTCTCAGGTCCTGTGGTCCAGCCCAGACAAAGAGGGCCTCAGGCCATCCCTCACTCCAGAGCACTCCTGCCTGCTCCTGCTCTCTCCAAGGCCTCTTGGGCAGGAAGGAACTGGAGTCTCAAGGCCTGGGAACAGACCCTGGGAACTGAACTCTGGGGACCTCAGAGCCTGCAGGGCTGATTCCCAAACTGGTTTGGCTGTCCCTCACCAAGTGTGGAGGCTGGGCCAGGTGAGCAGGATACAGGGACCCAAGAGATGCCACAATGAGCCTCTCAGTGGGCTTTAGGAAAACCCCAACCTGAAACATCCCCTGCCTACCTTACTCTCCCATCTGGGCCTCCCTGGATAACCCAGGTTCAACTGCAAAGACTCCCCAATGGAAGGTCAAGAATGTGTTTTCACCAGAAAGAGAAAGCCTTTTTTCTTGGGGGTTCCACGTCTGCAAAGTGCCCCTCGAAGTGCTGCCGGCCTGAGGATGGGCCTGGGCTAGGGTACAGGTCAATACAGTGCTGTTGGATAGAACAGCTGGCAGGGAGCCATCATTGGGGTCTGTACCCTATGAGGGCCTGGCTCACCCTTTCCTCACTTCCCAGGCCCCACAAGCCTGCTGGTGACAGAGAAAGCCACAGCTCCCATCTTGGAGAAGTGAGGTACCTTAAGACAGGGCACACCTGAGTGTGTGGCAGGCCAGGACCAGAGCTGGCTTTTGTCATCTTACTCCAAGGATGGAATGGGGCAGAGGTGGGAACTTAGGTATCACCAATAACAAATCAGTTATGCTGGAGAGGATCCTGAGCCCTCCCTCTACCACAGACTGAGGTTAGGCTACTGTGTACTTGCCTTCCACGTTCTGCGAAGACCTGGGCTCCAACAGATCTCCTTGGCACGTAAGGATGCCACAATGTCCATGGGGTGCTGCTAAGAGCCACAGGCCCTTTCCCTTCATCTCACCACCCAAGGAGTACTTGAGCAGGCAAGCAGGGTGCAGAGGCCAAGGTGGCAATGAGGCAATGCAATGGGGTCAGCCTGCTCAGAGAAGTGAGGGCTGTCGCCAAACTGGCACTGGGTCAATACTCAGTGCCCACTGTGTCCAGAGCCCTGCAGCCCCAAGAACCCTGGAGCTGAATGAGGCCTCATTCTAGCAGGATCCACCTGTGAGCCTGTTTTCCATGCTGCATGTTCAGACTCTCCTCTGGGCTAAACACCACTACCCATTGCTGGCTCTCAGGGAGATGGAGGGCTAAGGGGGTGTGTGTGGGGGTTACGGGAATCAATTTCTTCCCTCTGTAATTTACTTTTCTGAGGCTTCTCAGCTGGGTATATGCTGTCTCACGGTGTCTTCCCTGCCAGCATAAAAAGGAGAGGTTGGAAGGAAGCCAGGCTCTTCCTAGGACCCTACGGAACCCTGGCTCTCAGCATCACAACCCTCTGGACTTGGTAGATGGGCTTGCTGTGCATTCCCTCAATTTGACCTGGGCCCCATGACCAATCCCAGGCCCTTTATTCTTCCCAGGAGAGCCAGTGACCAGTGACAACCCCAAGCCCCTCAAATGGTGGTTTTGTCCCACCCAGCCTGAGTTCATGAAACCAGAGAGGAAATTGTCCTCAGGTCCTGGTGCTGAGAAGAAGCCTTGGGAAACTGCCAATCCCAGGGCATCTTTGTTTCTAACAAAGGAGCCACCTGAACAGTTCCCCAGCCTTGGGAGTGACCCAGGGCTGTGCACCATGGTGACAGGGGGTAGGAAAGGGACTGGTGTGGGGAGCACTAGGCCAGTAATCCACACTCTTGGCTATTGAGTTTGGGTTAAGGTTACTTGCAGAGCTGACTTGGGAACTTGCTAAGACCAGAGTCCAGTAGCTTCCCAGCTCCAGCCACTGGTTCCCTCGCCTCCCCTACCCTTCCTTGGCTAACCTCTAAGAGTCTCAGCTTCCGGATGCACAGCCTGCGCCTCCTGCTTCCAACTCTGGCCAAGGAGCCTGAGGTCTGTAGGGGATTCTGTACCAGCTGCAGGTGTTTTATATTTTGGTGCTACAGGTGTTTTACATTTGGCACTTGGTGCTATTTCAGCCTCTCCAATTGTGGTTGTTAAGGGGTGGAACCAGATATCTCCTGACCCCACACAGTGAGAGATGATAACCTTCAAAGGGGTTCTCCGCCCAAATCCTTGTTTTGGGGATTTTCTCTTACCCAAGCAAGAGCAGATGACGGCCATGCATTTCATGTGTCCTCATCTCCACTTCCTGAGGGTCTGCGCCTTTTCTAGGAGCCCCACGTGTGGATGCACCTGTATGGCGTCACTAAGGCCCCAACACCAGACTGATGTCCACTCAGCCTGCAGGCTGCCAAACTCTACAGGGGCTCTGACACATTCTGGGGAGCTTCTGTCACTATTTTAGAAAAGCTACTTTTCAGTCATAGCTTTCACTTGTTATTCAAAGAAACCCTGACAGACTTTAAGTTTTATAGTGCCCTAGCAGGTGGGGCAGAAAATGAGAGATTTTTCTCTTTGTAGAATATCCTCTACCTGATAAAATGGTTCTTTGTGAGGTTTCTTTAAATTTCCAGCTGCCTCGTTGCAATGAAAATAAGAATGGTTTACAAGAGTCCCACTTATATCTAGAGCTTCCTGGCCATAGCTCTTGCTCACAGTTAACGTACCTGGTAATGTCTGGGTCATCCATGTCTCGAATGAGACAGGGCAGGACTGAACCAGGTCTCTAGCTTGCCAAGCATCAGAATCATCTGGAAGGTGAGTTATACCACAAGAGTGCTGGCCCCAACCCCAATGGGACTCAGTGGTTCTGGGGCAGAGCCAAAGACCTTGCATTTGTAACCAGTTCCCAGGTGATGCCAATGCTGCCAGTGCAGGGACTCACTTTGAGAATCCCTGCTCTGGGCCAAAGGGTGGGTGAGCTTAGAGTCCAGCAGGATGCAAGTGTGTAACGGGCTAGAGGGAACCACTTCTCTGGTTTCAGAATGCATGCATGTGGTCTAATTAATTAAAGCTTCCACTCTATGAGGCAACCCACTTGTCCCCCCGAAGCAGTTCTCAGCCCTTTGCCTTGGGGCCCACCGCCCAGAGCAGCTGTAAGAAGTGAGGTCTTGTAGGGCTCAGCATCCCTGTGAGCTCTCAAGAAGCTGCCCCAGGTATGTCAGGGGCAGACAGCAGTCTGGGCCATCTGCAGTTCAGCCGGCTCCTGCTTCTCTTCCAGAGCCAAAGTCGTCATTTGTTGAGACCTCTGCAGTGTTTAATCACCAGGCAGCCTTTCCTCCCTCCCTCCCTCCCTCCTCCCCTCCAGTGCCTGCTATCTCCCTGCAGGAAACAGCTCTCTGCTTTCTGCCTCTGATGGAGGCCATGAAAAATTAACGTGCATGCACACGGGGGGGGGGGGGGGAGGGAGAGAAACACTGGGGCAGGAGGGGTAGGAGCTGAGGATCAGTGGGATGAACTTGGAGCCCAGGACTGGCCCAACAGAGAGCTGACCACCCAGCAGGCCACAGAGCCTGGGATGGTGACCTGCCTGGGGTTCTGAGGCAAACCCAACTACTTTTGGGAGCCAGGTTACATAGCCTGGTCCTTCCTGGGGTCTCAAGTCCCTAGAGAATCTGAGGACAAGGATATGCGTTCTTTCTCTACCTTTAAGAGAGTCAGGTCACACAGGGACATGTCCTCGGGAAGCTTAACTGCAGGCCGGGTGGGAACTCAGCACATCCCTAGTCTTCATTCATCTTTTTGACAATTCTGTGAAGTGGAGGTCACCACCCCCATTTTACAGAAGGAAATTGGCACTCAGAAAGGTTAAGGAACATGCCCAAGTGCAACCAAGAAAACCAATCCCTTTAGAGCTAACATTTTGGATAAAGGCTAGATTAGGGATCACAGCCCAGGTCAGGAAGCTCCGGACCCACGGTTCTTCCATCACATATGATGATTCTGCCTCACAGTTCCATTTCTCAACTCTGAACTGTGATGAAGAGGCAGTGTGCACACTGATTAGAAAAACAGAAGCTAGGCGTGGTGGTACGTGCCTGTAATCCCAGGACTTGGAAGGCCAAGATGGGAGGATTGCAGGTTCAAGGCCAGCCTCAGCAAGTTAGTAAGACCCTATTTCAAAATAAAAATAGGTCTGGGGGTGTAGCTCAGAGGTAGAATGCCCCTGGGTTCAACCCCAGAACAAAAGAAAAGAAAAAAGTAGCCTGGTGCATGTCTAAAATCCCAGCAACTCAAGAAGCTGAAATAGAAGGATTGCAAATTCTAGGCCAGGTTTAGCACTCACTCAGTGAGTCCCTGTCTCAAAATAAAAAACAAAGGGCTAAGAGTATAGCTCAGCGGTAGAGGGTCACTAAATTCAATCCCCAGCACCACAAAAATAAGTAAACAAAATAAAAAATTTACAGAAAAAAGAAAGAGAGAGGTAGAAAAATGGTACATCTTGACCCCCTTCCCTCCAGGGTTGCCTAGTTCCCCTCACCAGAAACCACTGCTGGTGGCTTTTCCTCCCAGGGTTGTTAGGTGATCGACTCACATCAGGATGTTACAGTCTCCACTGGAAGGTGCTTGCACAGACACACCTTCATCCTCCCTCATTCAGGGCTTCTCTGACTTTCCAGTTTATAAATTTCAACACTTCACCTGCCACCTGCCTCCCTGTTTCCCTTCCCTGCTTCACAGCTCTCCAGAGCACTTGTTACCTTCTACTTTTAAAAATCGTATTAGGCCGGACATGGTGGGCACACGCCTATTATCCTAGTATTTGGGAGGCTGAGACAGTAGGATTGCAGGTTCAAGGGCAGCCTCAGCAAGTAGTGAGACTCTCATTAACACAGCAAGACCCTGTTTCAAAATAAAAATAAAATAGGGCTGGGGGTGTAGCTTGGAGGTAGAATGCCCCAGGGCTCAATCCCCAGTACCATACACACACAAGATCATATTAGTTGACTCTCTGTTCCCTACTTTGGCTCTTCCAGTGCCAAAGTATCCCTGTGCTGCAGGCATGACCATAGAGACTCCAGTGACAAGCAGGGGCCACACTCCACGTGCTGTTATGAACCCTTCCACCCCCTTACAAGAGTGTATGTTTCAGGTCAAATATACTGTCACTCCTAGAGGACAGGACTGTGTTTCTTCTATGTCTTGTCTCTCCTAGGACCCAATTTGGTCTGGGCCACAAAAGATGCTCAAAGCTGAATAACCTTACTGTGAATTTGATCCCTACCTCACACTACAGACAAAAGGTGTGGGTGCAGTGTGGGAGAGGGCAAAACAAGATATTTCCTAGAAGATGCTTGCTATAGAATATGTCCATGATCTTGAAAAGACTTGTGAAGAAGACAAACCAGCATTAACCACAAGGGAAAACTGAACAGTTTCCTACATCCAGTGAAGAACTTCTGGTATACTGAAACACTCCACTAAGAAAGTGAAAAGACCAGCAACTGAGGGGAGGTTAGAGTCACAGTGACATATCACACAACACTGGTGGAACTCCAGGCTCTGGCTCCCCAAGACTGTAGCGACCCAGGAAGGATTCTCAGAAAGGTGAAAGGTGATGCCATGTCACTCCTCCCCAGTTCTTTCTCTTCCAGGAAAAACCAGGGGCTTTCAGACAGGCAGAAGAGCCCCAGCCCCCTTCCCTGCCCCATGCAGAGATAACCAAGCAAAAAGAAACAAATTAAAGAGCTAGGAGCCTGGCAGGGCCTTGGGAAGTTTGGCTCGACAGGGCAACAGCATTTAACAAAGCTCACATCATCCATCACTTGGGACCAGTCATTTAGATACTGGGCATTTGATTAAACTAATACGGGCGGCTGGGGCGAGGCATGGCTGGGCGCTTCTTACCCTCGCCTACAAATTAGACCGTCACACACAATCCGATTACCCTGACTGCCACATTTATCTCGAGAGAGAGGCCATCCATCACTCCTCAGCAGCTGGCTCTTTCGCCCCACATTAAGTCCATCAGGAGGGGAGCTAAGTTGGCCCCCAAGTTTCACCAGGCGCTGTTTACTCATTCATTCATTCCACTTCCCACTCAACACACACTTGCGTCAAATGCCCAGCAAGAAAACACAGTCCTGGCCCTCTGTAGGCCTAGTGGAGGCCTATAAATGGGGAGGTACCTAAGCTGGGCTATAAAGACGAGCTCCATGTGCTAAAATGGGGCCATGTTTACATCTTAGCTGGCCTCATCAGCTGAGACCCTGTGCCTGACACCTCACAGACTCATCCTCAATGGCACACTGGTGAAATGGATGTAACATACAGCAGCACTGCAACACAATTTCTGCAGCTATGGAAACCTTCCAGATTCACAACGGGCACTTGACCCTACTGAGCCCTTGACTAGTGGCTGGCGCAACCAAGGAGCTGAGTTTGAAGTTTGTGCCACTTTAACTCATTAAATTTAAGTGGCAACTGCCACATGGGTTACTGGAGACTCCTGGCTGGACAGCACAGATACAGTGGTGGCTCTGAAGGGAACAAGCAAGGCAAGCTTTGTATGCCCCGCATTAAGCTTGAAAAATGCCCCACAAAGCCACAATCCTTTCTTTCTGGTCCTACAGTCCCATGAGGCAGGTAGATTTCCTGTTTTAAAGAAAAAACAGCAGTAGCCCAGAAGTAAAGATGGCACAAGATGCAACATGGCAGAACCTGAGTTCAGTCATTGTGGTTCTGACACTACCATCTTTCCACTCTCCAGCCAACAGTGAGAGCAGAGGCCCCGGATGCCAGGCAGACAGGACTCTCCCTGACCCCACCATGGTCACCCCGGTGCCAGGCCACACCCAACCTGCCCCAGCCCCTCGGCCAAGTGGAGGGCCACACTGAGGCCTCAGAGCTCAGAGCAGAGCTGGGGCACCTGCCAGAATGATTAGGTCCTAAAGAGACCGACCCTGGATAGGACCCCCCTGTACTGAGGCTTTTGCAGGGTGACCAAGGCAGCCCAATAGTGGGCCATGGCAACAGAGACCATCGAGAAAGCTCAGGGACATCAGGCTTTCTCATGCTTTCTAGTCAGGCGAGAGTGGGCTTGGAAGTCTGGCAGTTGTACCATTCAAATGCTTCTATCACCAGGAACCTGAGGATGCTGGGAGACCCAGCTCTCCTTCACAGTGCTGCAATAGGATGACTTGTGCATAGAATAGTTTGGAAGGCGCAGGTCTGGGCTCATTCACATAGTTGGTGTTGTCTCAGGGCAGGTTGGACACTGGATTTCACCAGCCTGCCCTTAGTGTGTCTTGGAGGGTCTGAGGATCCTACACCCCAACTGGTGGACTGTGTGACCCTGAATAAACAGGGTTTTTTTCTTTTTTTTTTAATAATACAAACAGAAATAAAATCAGAAGCATATGCAAACCCTCTGTAAGAGTCAGGCGGGATGTGCAAAAGCACTTGCAGACTGGACTCCTCCACATGTGATAGGATCTAAGTGTGCCAGCGGTAGGCAGGTGTTCCCGGTAGCTTCAGAGCAGCCTGACCTGGAGAGTAATCTCCTCCCATAGTAGACATGCCCCCTGCAGAAACAGCTGGAGCTTAAGAGTCCAGTCTTCAGACCCAGAGGCATCCTGCTGGCAAAGGACTTCCCATAAAACCACAGGCTGGAAGAGCAGATGAGGGGTAGCCAGAGCCACCCGTGGGCCCCTTCTGTGGCTGGCAGGATTGGTAGCCCTGCCCACCTGGCAGGGTACTGTGGGCTGCAGCTGGCCTGGGTAGCTAGGAGGATTTGGGGACATGCTTGCTGCAGCTCTAGGAGGGAAAGAGACTGCCATGGATGGAATGTGAGAGGTGCTGACCAGAGACCACCGCTGTGTTGGGAGACAGGGAGAAAGGCTGGGGGAGTGCCAGGCCAGAAAACCCTAGAGGGATGGGGCCATCTAGAAGAGGCAGAGGTGAAAAAAGAGTGGGATTAGCTCCCCAGAGCACCCTTTCCACTGTCCCAATTTGAAGGCACACTTAGAGCCGCTGACGAACTGTGCCAAGATGGGCAAAGGGCAGTAATTGAAGGGAAAATGGGGTGGGGAAAGGTGGCAGGCAGCTCTCCCTAGCAGGCTGCCTCCTCAGAGCCAAGGATGGCACTGGGGAGCTTCCCAGAGGGGACCCTCTGCTGCCAGGACCACTAGCATTCCCCCACTCCTCCCCAAAATGCCAACACTCCTTTGTTGCCACTTAAACCAATTTGGAGGTAATTCTGTAGGCAATTGTCTTCCGATTTACAATGCGGCTCCGTGATTGCAACCAGGCTGATGGTTCAGGCTGTAATTGTATGGTAATCACTTCTGTTTATGATCGATGCGGAAATCACTATTGTTTTCCAGCAGGCTTGTTAAATCAAAGAAGTGCTAGGGTGGGGAGGGAGGGTTTATTTCTGTGAGTTGGAACCCCGGGAAAATGAAATTAAGCAGAGCAACCCAACAGGGGGAGGGCAGCTCAAATGCACTCTCAAGAGCCCAGAATTGGAAACAGAGACAGAGAAGCAGAGATGATGGTAAGAGACAGGGAGGTATAGAGAAATGAACAGGGTGAGACCCAGGGTGCCCAGAAACTCTGCTGCATAGGGATTGCCCGATGGACCCCATTCCTCACACACACACAGAGTGGAGATGGAGACACACTATAGGAGGACCACTCCTCAGACATCCACACCCACATGTACCAGACCTGCTCTCACCCATTCCTGTGAAGAGGTGGACAGGCCAGGTACCAGTTAGCAGGCCCCTGGGCACTAGCTACCCCCAGGTGAGAGCTTCAGCTTCCTCACCTGGGATCTGTCTTTCTCCCTGCCCTGAGGCTGCCTACCTGCCACCTGGAAACAGGGTGGCAGATGGCACCTGGGGGCCCAGGTGCCAGAAACAGGGCAGGGTTGTGAGCTGAGCTGCTGCTTCAGGGGAAAAAGGGGAGCCGCTCACCTGGCAGGCAGTAACCTGAGCCTCCCAGAGGCCCCAGGGAACAGGCCCAGGCTGGGTGGGAGGCACTGCCTTCCAGGGTAGCAGTGGGCACTGCAAAGCACAGAGGACTGAGCCTGCCCAGGCTGGACGCCAGCAACCCCACAGGGCACGAGCAGACACCAGCTGTTGTGTGCAGCTCAGGAAACCTGGAGGTCACCGGTTGAGCATGACTGCAAGGCATGTTTTTTTTTTTAAACTCTGTATCCTTCTTCCCGAGCAAGAGAGGGTAAGACCATCAGACAGTGTGTTAGATAGTGGTAAAAAACATCAGATGTGTATATTCCAAGGGCAACAAGGCCTTTGCCAGTTCTTCCTGTTGGCCTGGCCCCCTCCTCTGCCCCTCTAAATTGTGCTTCCTATTTCACAGTTCTGCTTCCCCTCCCCTGGGGAGCCTTCCCCCACCTGACTGAAACCCATGGCACTGAACGTCATTTCAGACTCTGATGCAGGACTTGGTCACCCCAGGCCTGGCTCGGGGGTGGCCCTGGCTCTAATCAACTCCTTGCTTTGGCTCTGCTCAGCACTGATAGGGACAAGCTGCCGAATCCTGTCAGGGGTAAGCTCCCAGCTGGAGCAAGAAGGGCATCTGGCAGCTCCCCCACCAGGTTGAGCCTGGGTGCAAGGGCCATGTGGACCTTCTTTTGTGGCTTCCCTCAATCCAAAGCACCCCAGCTCTGCTTCTGTGCCTTGCACTGCTGTCCCCAAAGGCATCCAGGGGTCTGGGATGTGGCCAATGGTTCCAGCTCACCCCTTGAATGGAGGAGAGGACTGTCTCCAAACCCTTCAGGAATTCCTGGGGTTCAGACCCTCAATTTGCCTTGGGTGGCCCTCAAACACAGTACCAACCCCCAACCAGACTGGGCCCTGAGCTGGGAGACCCTTGGCTGCCTAATTAGGAGCTCAGCAGGGCATGCCAGAAAGTGGCTGGAAAACCTTAGAAGTGTAACAATCACTCCTAATTGGACTTCTAGGATTCGTCTTAAAGAAAACAGACTGCTTCTCCCTAGGGACTTTGTTTCTGAAGTATATACAAACAAACAATAGTTATTCAACATTAAAAACAAAGTTGGTTAAAAATGAGAATTTAAGTTATAATCAAGTTTTCTAAATGTAGAGGTAAAACCCAAAGGCAGGGTATATGAGTGTGTGCGTGAGTGTGTTTACAGCAGTAGGCACATGTGCATGCAGGACACCTGTGTGTGCGTGTGTTTGTGTGTAGGCCCAAGTATCCACGTGGGCATGCTGGATGTTAAGTCTGTGAATATTTTCAGGGTCATGGTGTAGGCCTTCTGATCAGGACTCCTGACTATATCCTAAACTCAAGTGAGGATCTTTGCTATCTGGACCCCTGATTCCCTCAGGCACTGTCAGGAAGTAAGGACCAGGGCCTTGCTGGGGTCTCCTAGTGGTTACTTTATGTATGTATGTATTTATTGTGGTACTGGGGATTGAACCCAGAGGCATTCTACCTCTGAGTTACACCTCCAGTCCTATTTTTTATTCTTTATTTTGAAACAGGGTCTCATTAAGTTGCAGAGGGCCTCACTAAGTAGCTAAGGCTGGCCGCAAAACCGGATCCTCCTGTCTCAGCCTCCCAAGTACTGTGATTACAAGTGTGCACCACCATGCCCGGCTCTGGTGGCTGCTTTAGACTGAGCTTCTGCAGTGGAGGCCCAAGATGGGGCCTTAGTGCTACGTGACAGTCCCACACTCCCTGGCCTGAGTTCCCCTCCACCTACCTGCTCTTCCTGGAAGAGAGGACCCTACAGACACAGAAGTTCCAGGCTGTGGAGAGTTCTAGAGACATTGAATACGTTCACCCTTCTTTAACTTGTAAACTGCAAGTTTTGGAGGTTGCTGATAACCTCTGACCCCAGTCAGCTTAGCACTCCGGAGCTTACCTTGGGTCCTATGTCTCAGTTTAAGGTAAGGCCACCAGAGCCAGGTGCTCTTCCCCACACCTCAGAGGGGAGAGTAGCCAGTGGGAATGCAGAGGTGGCAGTGAAGCCATTCTGGTGGAGAGTAGCCAGGGTGAGCTCCGTGCCTGAGAGACCAGGCTTTAAGGGTTTGGGGGCCCCCAGAGCCCTCAATCCTGGCGCTAAACAGGACTAGAATTGACAAGCCCACTTTTCAGATGGGGAAAAAGGAGCCATGAGAGGCACCGAGCATCCAGAGTCAAAGGCAGGAGTCTTTAGACTCTGGTGCTCTGCTGTAGGCTTGTCTCAAAGTCCCGCTCCGCACATAACTTTGAGGATCTACTGCATTCTCTTGCCAACACACACACACGCACGCACGCAAGAGGCAGCTGTGGACGCCTGGGCAGACTTCCCTGAGAAGCCAAGGAATGTCCTTTCTTGAAAGCCTGGGAGGGCTGCAGTAGTCTTCCTGAGGAGGGGATAGGCCATCTGGGCCGCCTCTGCTCCTGACATCAGCTTCAGGGCTTCACAGAGCTGGCCCTTCCTCTCTCACACACAACCCAGCAGCCCAGCATAGCAGGGAGGGACGGTGGGGGCACCTTTATGCCCGGAAGGGGTCAGGACCTCTGTAGTCTCAAGTCCAGCGCCTCTCCCATGTTGTCGACATGCAGTGACAGCCCATGTGTTGGTAAATACACACCAACACAAGAACACCATCCTCATCCAACAGTGAGTCAACCTGGAAACATCCTTATACATCTACGTGTACATGTGTTCTGCTGCATGTGTCTATGACATATGCACAGATGCAATCCCCAGGTAACACTTGCAAATATTCCATCCTATGCCTCTCTTCATCAGCACACACCCCTTCATCAGGTCCATTCTCACTTCACCGAGAGACATGAATAGGCTCCTATGTACCCAGTGCCTTCCAGTCCTAATGTTTTCATTCTGGGACTTTCTGCTCCCAAGGAGCAGAGGCCCCACCCAGAACCAGCTCTTTTGTTCATCCTCTTATTCAAAAACATACCAGCATGCACATTTTTGCCTTCCGGAATACTGAACATACAACTTGAACTTGAAATATAGTATTTCTGCACAATCTCCAGTGATGCTGAGTGCTGTGGTGATGGTACAGGGTACTTAGTGGGGGTCACAGGTATGTCTACAGTATAAGCACAGCAAGCAGGGCATGCAGCCAGGGTTCTCAGCAGGATACCTGTGCATGCATGCACGGGCGCCTTTCCAGAGGATGGATCCCATTTAGGTAAGAGCTCATGGGGCCCCCTGAGAGTAGGGGGAGCCCTACAACCTGGGAAGAGATCTCATGGCAGAAATCTCCATCTCAGGGGCTGTCACTTGAAAAGAAGGATTTTATCCAGGTCATTGAAGGTATTTCTGGAGGAAGCACACCACCAGGCAAAGCTCTGAGAGGATTATGGGCCCCTGATCAGCCTGAGACTGGACAGGCATAATTCCAGGCAGGGTGGGTGGGCCGCAGGGGACCCTGCTCCCCAGGGAGGGAGGTGGAACAGTGTTGCTTCCTCTGCTCCCCCTAAGGGCCTGCCTACTGCCCCCTAGGGCCTGCGGGTGGCAGCAGGAGGAGGGGAAGGTGCACAGAGTGGAGAGGACCTGCCCCATTTCAAGGGCCAAAGTTTGGACTGGATGGAAGGAGCTGTAGCCTGCGCTCACAAGGGAAGCACATGCGGTGCCCTTGCTCTTCTCCTGTCCTGATGTAACCTCTGGGACTTCCCCATCCCCCAAGTTGCCTCCCAGAAGTCACTAGAGACCCAGTGGCCAAGGCTGTACTGAGTTCAGTGGGCAGGGTAGGGGGAGGTTCTCTTTGAGTCCTGCTGCCCCCAAATCCTGGGGCGGTGGTTTTTGTCCTCCTACCAGGGCATCCTGGGACTGCCTGGGAACTTTTGGAGCCTATCACTGGCAAATAAAAGGCAGACACACTGTGCGTGATGTGGGTTGTCCCCCTGTCCTGCAGAGAAGCCACAGGCCTTTTTTCAGCAAGCACTGAGCAAGCCTTGAGCTGTTGGCCAAAAGCTCTGGGGGCCAGGGACAGGCAGGGGGACTGTGTGTCTGTGTGTCCAGATCTCTCATGTTCTGGGGAAGGTGGGCACTGTGTCTGCCATCAGTAAGGGGCTCATGTTGGAGAGGAGGCCAAATACAGATGTATACAGGAAGGGAGTGCGGATGGCTTGGGTCTGCAGTAGATGACTACAGGGTGCTGGGCCCCCAGAGCAGCAAGGACAGCCAGCGGATACTCAGCGCTCCAGCTGGAGTGAGCTCTGAAATTCTACCACAGCTCACAGAGATAAGCATGAGTCTCCTGTCTGCAGATGAAGAAACTGAGGCTTAGAGAGGGCTTGAGGACCCAGGGGTGAAAAGCACAGGCAAGGAGGGGGAAGGTACTGGTGACAAGGTGTGGGAGGGTGACAGACCCATTAGCCCCCACTGGGGGAGTCACGCCTTCCCCACCTAGAACACACCACCAGAGCACTTGAGGGGAAGCCTCCTCCAGAATGCCCCGCCCTCCCCTCCCCATGAGACAAATCCCTGGGACACCCCCTACTCTCACTGCCTGTGTCTGTCCCTGTGCATAGTCTGTTCCCTGGAATACTGCCACCACTTCATTTCCCAAGCCAGGCAGAGTGTTGTTCTGCATCCCAGTACCCAGAAGGCAACACGGCTTGAGGGTGAGTGGAAACAGGGTGCTGGCTCCAGGGCTCCCAAGCCCCCAGAACTTGCTTTCAACAAGGGCCTGGTGACCTTAGGGCAGCTGGAAGCCAGACCTGGCACCATGGTCTGTACCCTGCAAGTCTACCCTCTTTAGGGCTATAGGCCCCAGTGCCTCCTCCTACACCCTGACAAACCATGGGAGGACCACAGAGGGGGAGCACTGTAGACAGCATCAGAGGACCTCAGGAGCCCAGGGTGCAGATTTCCAGGTCATTCCTCAGGAGGGAAATGAAAGCGGGTGTGTGGGCACTGGCCCTCACACTTCCTCCAGAGGTAGGGCACACCTGGGACCTCCCAGGTAGCCACTGGCAGGGACAGACAAGTAACAAGCACACCTGAGCTCCTCTCCCTGGCCAAATTACAGTTGTCAGTCAGGAGGGAGGGACAAGCCCCTCCACAGGCTCAGCAGTCTCCTCACAATACATGCTGCAGTCAGGCAGGAATATCTTAGAGTTAAGAAAAATGATGCCCAAAGGGGCCCAGGTAGGGCAGGGGAGCCAGATCAAGACAGAACCCAGTATCTCAGGCTTGGGAACTGAAAACCAAAAGCCCAACTTTGGGTAACTTGCTTAGCTTTGGAGCTAAGCAAGGGAATCCAGTGCACCTGATGGGCACAGAGGCTGCACTTCCTGTGTGCACTTCAGCCCCTTCTCATCTATGCCTCAGCAACCCTGCCAGGTATGAGGGGCTCCATGTTATTGATTAGGAAACAGAAGCCTGAAGAAGTGACTCACCCAAGGTCACCTAGGAAATGACAGATGTGGGTTTCAAAATTACTCCCTGACACCATCTCAGACTCTAGGTGGCCCCATTTTAAGAGCCCTGGGGAATTGGGTGGGGCCTTGTGCACAGGGGACAGGCAGGTCCTCCATGTCTCAGGCTCCCTACAGATCCTGCTCCCCATGGCACTAGGGGTGACAGAGCCATCAGGACTCTTGGGCACAGCACTGTCCCACAGAGCCTCCTGCCTGATAGAATATCTACCCACCAACCATGCAGTATAGCAGCTTCTAGCCCCAGGGAGCCACTGGGAACCTGAAATGGGGCTCCCAGGCCTGAGGAACTGAAAACTTAATTTTATTTAAATGAACCTAAAATACATTTCACAGCCACGTTCAGCTAGTGGCTGCTGTGCAGGATAATGTAATAAATCTGATGCTGCTCTTTAATGATGGGGACAGAGCTGTGCATGGTGGTGCATGCCTGTAATCCCAGTATTTGGAAGGCTGAGAAAGGAGGATCACAGGCTCGAGACCAGCCTCCCCAACTTGGCCAGACTGTCAGCAACCTAGTGAGACCCTGTTTTAGAAACAAAAAATAAAAAGGGCTGGAGGTATAATGTCCCTGGGTTCAATCCTCAGTAGCCCCCAAAGGGGGGGCACCAAGAAAGGCAGGGGTTTCCTTATACCAGGGCCCACACAGCCAATTGGAGACTTAAAAGGGGCTGGGCCAAGAATTCTGGCCCCTCATTTCCTTCCTGGTTGAACACCTTTGCCGCCACCTACTAAGTTGGTCATTTCTCAGACATTTACAGAACACCTATGTTGGGGAGGCCTGTCCTTCCCCAACTTCAACTTACATCTAGGTAGGCGAAATATACAACATGCTGACATATGGCTGAAGGGTGTACAAGGGACTTAAGGATTGCTGGGGAACAGTTATGGATGTGCTGGGGCCAGAGGACCAGGAAATACTTCCTGAGTAGTGGCATTGAGTTGGGCCTGAACACAACCAAAGGGAGAGGACACAGAAGGGTTCTCACCCTGATCTGACTATTATGCATTCTATTCAAGTGTTGAAATGTTACACTGTATCCCACGAATATAAACATATATATATATATATATATATATATATATATATATATATAATTTACTATGTGTCAATTTAAAAAGAAACACAGAAACAAGGGCTCCCAGGGACGCTTTCAACCCCCTCCCCTTCCATTTTTCACAGTCCTCTTGCTTACACAAAGGGGCCAACCCAGACCTTGTTGAATTTTTGGATTCACCAATCAGATTATAAACTCTTGGGAGGCAGAGAGGGTGCCTTTACATCACCAGCCATCCAGGCTATGTTCTGGGGCTAGGAATTAAATATTGGGGTGCAGAGAGGGTATAAGACCAAAAAGCCCAGAGGCTCATCCCTCTCACCTGTTCCTGCAGCCCCAGCCCCAAGGGAAATGCCTGGGTTGATTCAAAACCTTCCAGGCTGTAACCAACCCTGAGGGACTGTTTGTTCACAAACAGGATCGATTGTTTTTCCAGAATAGTGCAGAGGGCTGCCATGGGGAGGTCTGGACAAGTTCCATCAAGTTCCCGGAGCTCCTCAGAAGGCAGAGCTGGCAGCCCTGGCCCCCTACCACAGGCAACTGCAAAACAGGAACCCTGTGACACAAGAGACTTTCCACTGCGTCAGCAGTGACAGGGACATTCCCGCAGCAGGTCACAGACCTCCCCACTTCCATGCACAGATTCCTCCCTGCAACTCAGCTCCTGGAAGCCACAGGAGCCCAAGGAGCCTCTGTGGCTCCAAAGCCTTCAATGGCTTCCCATTGCCCTGGGGATAAAATCTGTGTTCTGGGCAGGAATTTCAGCATTGGCCCCACATAATTTCTACTGGAAGTTCTGCGTACCTTCCCGTCTTCCTCAAGTTCCACATCTCTGTGGTTCCCCAGCTGGTGTGACAACTTCCTCCTACCTAACATTCATCCCCCCTCGCCTAAGACCTGACTCCCACCCACTTCTGGGAAGAATAACAGCCTGCTCCAGCCCCACAGTCACCATTTCCCTCTCTTCCTTCTACAGATTTTCTGGTATAGACCAAGACCTCCGCTGCACCTCAATATTCCCCATTGCACCCCGAGACACTGATGGTGGCACTCACAGGCAGGGCCCACCTCCTGCTCACATTTCCCTCCCCTACCTGTCTTTCACATGCCCTGGCCAGGGCTGATGGTTGAAATCCTGGGCTGGCGCCTATCTTTCAGAGAGACAAGCCATGTCCTCAGTACAGAGATGAGAATACTCGGGCCCCCAGAGGAAGTGACTTGCCAAAGGTCATACACTAATTTGGCACCATACCATTGATATTATTACTTAATGGCTAGGCCGGAGGAGCTGTGTTTCCATGAACAGCATCAGATTTATGTGGGGGAGCTTCACAAAGCCAGGAGAGCCTCGCCCTAGAAAACAGGGGTATCCTGGCTAGATTTCCTGTTCTTCACTCATCAAATATACAAGAAGCACCTGGTACTGCCCCAGGCTTGGCATCCCAGGACCTGATCTCACCCCATGATGGGGAAGCAGAACCCAGCGCAGCCCCAGAGGCTCAGAGAAGGCCCTGGAGAAGCCCTCAGAGCTGTCTCTAAGCACAAGCCAGGGTTATAGCTGGGGCTACCAAGAGAGGAGAAAGGCTACTCTTCTGAGCCAGCCTGGGCAGGGGGCAGCAGGACAGCCCCCCCACACACACACACACACATGTTCTGAGGGGAACAGTGCTCAGCTCCCTGGACAGTTTGGAAGAGTGCACAGCTCATGAAACTGGGGAAGAAGGGCATTATAGACATACCCAGGCAGCCCTTCCTGGCTCCAGAGAAAGGAGCAGACTGCAGGGGACTGGCCAGTTCCCTTCTCTTGTCCTCCCTCAAGGGGGACTAGAAACCTGGAAATGTGGGCAAAGGTCCTATCATCCTGCAAGCTCCCTGGATGGGTCTCAAAGACACCCTTTTAGCTGTGCTGGGGTCTGTGGCAGGAGGCCACCTGATTCAGCTTGTCCAGGGCATGGGAACAGGAGGCAGCAGTCAGGCCTGCTGCTGGGGAAGATGGGTATCTGAGGACACAGGGACAAGGCGCAGGCAAACTAACTCCACCTGGCTGGAGCAGGGAACCAAACCAGCAGGCCGAGTTAAACCCTAAACCTTAGGCTCACAGTGGTGAGCTGGGATTTGAGTACTGTGAGCTTTGAGGCCTGGGATGTGAGGGCCTTCACTGCATCCCAGGCCTGCCCTGCCATGTGACCTTGAGGCACTGAGTCCTATTATCCCTCTGGCAGCGGCTGGCCATCCTCCCTGCCTGCAGATTCTGCCCAGGTGCTCCCCGGGTAGCTGAAGTGCTCTGAGAGTGGGGGCCTTGTTTTTCCCCGAGCAGGCTCCCTTGTGTGGTGGTGGCTGCTTGGCAGGCCCTGGGAGATTTTCCTTTAGCAGCAAGGCTTCTGGAGGTGTGTGGGCAAGTGTGGCCCAGAGGATACCTCGTGACATGAAGGGTACCAGGCCCTGGCAAGGTGAGAGCAAGGGGCATTTTGTATCATTTGCCAAATGTCCAGAAGCCCTTCTCCCCCTTGGGCTCAGGTCTATACCCCCTGGGGGGGGGGGCCCAGGCAGTTGGCTACAGGCCTATTGACAAGTTCCCTCCCTGTGGAAGAGTCAGCCTCTCCTGAGGGACCAAAGCTGCATCAATTGAGGTAAACACCTCCCTTGTTCAGAATACCTCTCACACTCTCCTTCTAGCTCTGCCAGCACAGAACTGCCTGTTCCCGAGGACCGAGGTGCACTGGCACTCCCACCCAATCGATGGATGACTTCACACAGACTGACGCCTACAGGCACCAAGACTATCCCCAAGGATTTACCTGGGACCGCTGCCCACCATGCCCTGGCTGACCTCTGCTGTATGGCAGAGCACTGGCCCAGGGGTAGGAGACCTAGGACTCACACTGCTCCCTGGTTAGGCGACCCCAGGCAAAGCTGAACCTCAGCCTCTTACTGTGTTAAATGGGTGCACCTGCCCAGTCTGCTTCTCAAAACACTAACACCGATGGTCTTTATCTAGCTAATGGACCAGCCTTGCACTGTCGCACCTGTGTCCTCACCTGACATCTATCCTAAGACCCCACCCTTCTAGGCTAGAGCTGTCTAGTGGAACTTTCTGGACACTGTGAACACAACCTATAATCTGAGCTGCCCAATAAAGTAGCCACTAGCCTCATGTGGCTGTTGAGCATTTGAAGTGTGTCTGTGCTGCACATTTCCTCTGAATTCATTTAAATTATAAGCAGCCACATGTCGCTAGTAACACAGCTACACCATCCTTTACTTCCTGGGATGTGACTGACTCAGGAAGAGCCATTCAGGAAGCCCCCAGGCAAGACTCTGGCTAAAGACCCTGAGGAGTGCCTCTCTCACTCTGACTGGCTGACCCCAGTCTAGGGACTTAAGAGTTCCCAGGAACTCATTTTGGCCTGGGTGCTTAGTAGGTGCTCAACCAATGTTGATGTAGATTCAGAAGTGCTCTTCCAAGCCCTCTGCCAGCTCCCCAGGTAAATAAGAAAACAGCAGATGCCATGGCTGGCACTGGGGCACAGAACAAAAAGGAACATACAGCCCCTGCCTTCAAGGGGCTCACCTGCCATCAAGGCCTTGCTCTAGCAGGAGCTAGGCCCACTTCCTCATCCCCTACTGGGTAATCTTGGGCACCTCAGTTTACCCATCTGAAACTGGGGCTCTCAAGTGCTTGAGGGCACAAGGCTGTGATGGAAACTCAGAGGTGAGAGAGAGGTTAAGGGTTAAGGGGCTCTGGGCAAAGGGTAGGCTTCGCAAGGGAGTGGAGATGGAATTAGGAAGTCAGTCTCAAACTCTGTGCAGGCAGCTGCTTCCGGTAAATACCCAGATTCTCACCAAACCATTGCTGTTTGGTGTTTTCTCACTAAGGAAGTTCAGGGTAAAAATAGCTCAGGAGGGACTTGAATCCAGCTAGTTACAGGGTAGTCACTGCCTTGCTAATACAGAGAAAAGGGGAAGAGGCTCTTCAGCAGCCATATGGACCCTAAGACTCACCACCCCACCCACCTGCTGTGGGATGGGGCCTTCCACTCTGAAATGGCTGGGAGATGAGCTTTGGCCCAGAGCCCCAGAACTGGAGGAGCCTGAGTTCCTACACACCATCTGGGGATCCCCTGAATTCTGGGGTGATTGCTCCATCCCCTTGACCTGATTTCAGCCCACTTCGTGGTCCACTCTTAAGGATGGGCCACTGAGAAGCACTCTGGACTGGCACAGACTCCTAGCCAGCTGCCTCACAAAACCTTTCTGTTGGAGGAGCCACTAGCCATGCCCAGTGCCCATCTAGAGATCGAGCTTCATGGTCAAGGGCAGAGCTCCTCCCCAAGAATGATGCTCTCCTAAAGACCATCTAAGGATTGCCACCTATGTTTTCCCATAACTGGCTTCCAGGTAGAACCATGACTTGGAACCTGTCTGGTGCCAGGGCACCAACATCAAAGCCACATGCTGGGAATCTCCATCAGCTGTCCCTTATCCCTGACAGTGTTTTGAGAAACCCTCTCGCCAAGATCTAGAACAAGATCCTCACAGCCTGGTGTGGGCACCTCGGGAAGGCCCTTTCCCGCCTCCAGTGCAGACCCATCTCTCTCCTCCTCCAGCTGGCTCCCTAGCCAACACTTGTCAGAAGTCTGATTTGCACCCACCGCCTCTGGGAAGGGCACCCCACCGCAATGGAGGCTTCAGGCGTCAGGGATGCATTCTGACAAAGGAGCAGCTTGAAGTTAAGACCCTCAGCCACTGCCCCCACCACATGCCTTCTGGCTGATTCTTATTCTTGCAAAGGGAATCTGCAGACAGAGACTGGTAAAATGTCTGCGGCAGAGCCAACACTTCACCTTTGGGGAAGTGGCAGGGAGCATCCTGCCTCCCGGCTCGGAGGGGAAATGACGGCCCCCTCTGTGGGCGCACAAAATGGGCCCGGCGCACGCCGGTGCCACTCTCGCGGCTAAGCCTCGGGCTGACACCATGCAGCACACGGCGCTACCCACAATGCACCGGCCCTCCTCTGTCACACACAGGCACGCACACTCACCCCCGCGTCCGGAGGGAGCCGGGCCCGGCCCGCGGGCGCCCCGGGGCCGACCCTTAGCCCCGCACTTACCTAGAAGTTACACCGGGTCCCGCCCTGGCGCCCCCGGGGGCTGGAGCCCGGCCCGCGGCGACCCGGGCGGGCGACTCTGGCCAGGGTTCAGCCGGCGCCGAACAAAGGCTGCGCACAGGCAGCGGGCGCCGCCTGCATCCCCGCTCCGCGCCCGGGCGGCAGCGGCGGCGCCGGGGCCCGGGCGGTTCCGGCGCCCGCTCGCTCCGCGCTGCCCGCTCCGAGGGCGCTCCGGCTCCCGCGCTCCCGCTCGCTGCTGCCCGCCACCGCCGCCGCCGTCCGGCTACCGCACCGCACGCATCAATTATTCATCGCCCGTCTCCAGCTTCCTGGGCGAAGCCAATCACAGGCGGAGGCTCCGCTAATGGGGCCGCCGCCGCCGCCGCCGAGGAGGCAGTCAGCCGCGCGCCCGGGCGCAAGCGACAGCCCTCCGGGGACGGGGATGGGCCGGGGGCGCGCGGGGGGCGGGGGCGCGCGGGCGAAACTTCCCACGGCCCGCGCCCCGCGTCGCACTCCAGACCCCGCGGGCGTGACCACCCACCCTGCGGGCCCCCGCGTGGGGCTGGGGGCTCCGGGGAAGCGGGCGCGCTGCGGCTGGGGGAGGGGAGGGAGGGAGGAGGAGGAGCGCGGGAGGAAGATGAAAGGCGAGCAGACCTGCCTCGGCGTCTCCAGGGAACCCCGGCTCGCGCGCGCCCTCCCCGCCCCGCGAGCCTCGGCGTCCACACCCCCGCCCCCCAGCCCGCCGCCCGCACTCACTCGCGCGCGCAGACCGCCAGCCCAGCCACTTTGCTGCGAGGGAGCGCGAGCGAGTATGAATCGGAGGTAGCTCACATTTCAAACTTGCACGCAGGGGTGGTGCTGCTGCACGCCGCCGCCGCCGAGTGAACGCACGACCCGAGGAGCGGTGCTCCAGCCTCCGGGCGGGGGCGGCGACCAGGCCCCCCTCCCTCCCCCGCCTAGGCAATTAATTGCCAGCAACACTTGTGAGAGTGGGGCTCTTGGAGCGCTGTCGCCCGAGGGGGCCGCCGGGAAGGCGCTGGCGGAGGATGACTTAGGGTGTCTCCCTCCCCCCAAGGAATCCTCCCAAGTGGTCATGCTAATGAGGGTCCACGGAGGGGGGGCGGGGTGGAGGGATCCGGGCTGGTGGCGGCCTCGGCCAGGGGAGGGGCGGGGCAGGCGAGGGGCCTGCAGATTAAATGTCGGTTTAAAGGATTTTTGGTTCTAGTTAGGGGGCGGGGAAGGTCGGCTGCCTAGCATCTTACTTCTCTGGCACTGGGGCCCCTGTCGCCCTTGGGATTCCCCGAGCGCGGGACTCAGGGCAAGGTGAACGCGCGCACGTATGCTCCGGCTCCCCGACTTCGGGGAGTTCCTGCGCCCTGGAACGAGTGGCAGAAGGGAAGCCGGGGGCGGCTCTGCTCGCGGCCCCGCCCCGCTCGGGGAGCTGCTGCCTTCTTGACTTTGCATCCTGTGGTGGCGGAGGTCTCTAGCTTACAGCTTGTCACAAGGGCTCCGGGCTTTGAGCTGAGCTTGCCGGCTCCCCACCGCTCTGCCCCGCAGACACATCAGAGAGCCCATTCGCTGCCTGGTCCAAAGGGCCCTTCGCTTTTTTTTTTTTTTTTTTTTTTTCAGATACCTCCTACCTCCACTGGACCCTAGGGAGAAACTGTATTTTAAAGCCCCCTCCCCTAGACCCGCCCATCAGGAAGTGAAAGTTGAACAGTGACCTAACTGCCCCAAACAATTAGGAAGGTAAGGGAGGCCCCATCATTCACCCCCACCGAAAGGAGGCCAGGGCCTGGTTTAAAATCGTGTTGTACTGTGCACCACAGTCTTCCCAGGGCTGAGAGCAGGGCGAGGGACAAGTACACTTGTCTTTGAGGTTGCTGCTCCCGATTTCATCCCTCTTTTCAGCCTGAGCTGCTGGCTTGCCCCTAAACCTACTTGTCGTCCGGCTACCGGCCCTGGAAGTCGCTGAGACAAATCACTTATCTAGAAATTATGATCTTGCTCCTTGTTTGACATAAATCGTTAGCAGGCTCTAATCCCACCCACTGCCACTTGAAATATCACTTTCGGGATGGCATTTGGAAATGCAGTTGTCAGGGGCTTTCCCTCTGAGGAGCTGGTTAAATGAATTAATGCATACTTCATAACTTGCTGCCTTTTGGACAAGAAGTTGCTTCCTGCAAGAGAGATTAATCGGCATCCCCGTCCTGCAGGCCCAGCCCCAGAACAGCCAGGGGAAAGGCTTCCTCCCGCTCTGCACAAATTTCAGGCCCTGCTCTGTCTCATCCCCTCTTGGGTCATACAGTCTTCTTTGGGGACAGTCATTACCTTACTGAACATTCATTGGAGCCCTGTCCCTCTAAGCAGCTGCATAGGGGTCTGGGACCCGGAGAGGCAAGTGAAGACTGCACATCTCCCAGGCCACTGACTTTCCTTCAAACCCCTCTACTCAGCCTAGAGAACAGATAGAACATAAGGCTTTGGCCCATGTTTCAGAAGAAAACACTGAGATGGATGTCTCTACAACCTGGTTTCTCCTGTTAATCTGGTTTAACACAACAACAGAGCTTACTTCTTGATTTTCCAGAATACAAACAGCTATGCCTTCAAATAACCAGAAGGCAGCCACCACCTCCACCTAGCTCTACCAAAAGTACTGTGTGATGAGGGTACACAATTTTCTTCTGATCTTTAGTACTTTTTGAACCACCAAAGGGGATTTCTAAATTCATTCTTGGGATGTTCTATGTGTTGGTTCCCCATGCACTTAATTCAGAAAGACCACTCATATAGGTGGAGCCAGAACTGGGACTCCAGTGAAGCCAGAACCCAGTGAAGTTTATACAGCAGAGGTACTGAAGTCTGGTGGCACTGCCTGGGAAACTAGTAAGACAGCCCTGCCTGCTCACCCCCAGGGTCTCCCAGGGACCATACTAGGGAGAAGGGTGGGGCCTGAGAAATGACACCAGTTTTAGACTTTCTCTAGGTGAGCAAAAAAAAAAAAAAAAAAAAAAGTAAATACTCTTCACTAACAGATTTACATAATTAGGAGAACAAATTGTTTTTAAGCATCCATTCAGCAGTTCTCACTAGAGGCCTCCAACTCCAAACTGGCCCTTTTTACATGCTAATTTCAGAGCCTGCTCCTAGGCTACTCAAGACCCTCTCTGGCCCACTTGGTTAGCAAGCTCTTTTAGTACCGCAAAACTAGAGTCTACAGAAATAAGGGCACTCCAACCAGTTCTGGCTTCAGTAGGGTTTCTCCCTACTCACTCCAAGTTCTAACTCCACTTCTCCAACTTCCAAAGATTTGCTCAAAAGCCTGGGGCCCAGAGCAGCCCGCTCCACCCCCAGGCGCTTGCCTTGATAAGGATCTACAGCAAAGAGGCTGCAGACAAAGGCACTCTCCGCCTCCACTGGCAGGCACTCCCGAGCTCTCCCAGTGACCTCCGAAAAGGGGGGGGGGGAGTCCTGGGGGAATGACTTGGGAGGGAGAAGAAAGAAAGAAGAAAGGGCAGGCTGCAGCCGGGTGCCGACGACTCCTTGATGAATACCCGCCAGCGTTCAGGAGGCCCAATGTGGGATCAATAGCGGGTGACTTTTCTTGGGGGTGTTTGAACTCCCCCTGCCGTGGGCCCTGGTGAGGAGGAGCCACCAATAAATCACGGCACTGCAGTCTGGAAGGCTCGGCGGCGGCTAGCTCAGGAGAGAGGATGCTTCATCCGGCTGGGGGAGCCTGTCATGCGGAACCCACCTCTGCAGGATCAACTGGGCCCTGGGGGAGGGGACTGCTACAGTCAAGCATGGGGGCGCAGAGGAGGAGCCCCCTCCAGGGCTCACCAGTTCATCAACAGAGGGATGGATCTCTAGGGTCCTGGCCCAGTCCAGGCCAGGAGAAAAGGAGTCAAGCCACCTACCTGGGGTGTAGGTCACCAAGGGGTCAAAAGTGGCTGCAGACTGGGTCACCTCCTGTATAGGGCTTTGTGTAGAGGGATGCCTAGGGGCTGAGAGGCCACTGGGAAGAAAGAAGGACCGGCACACAAAAGCCAAGCTCCCTGTGACGCAGAACAATGAAGCCAGACATGGCTTTCTGGGCACTGGGTTCTGAGCCACAGAGCTGAGTTTTGTTGCCTTCAGGCAGATCTGCCGATTCAGCAGGTCTCAACAAGGATCCTGAAGACAGGGAGATGTCACCCATGCGGGCTAGAGCACTCAGAGGGAGGGTGAGGTCAACAGGGAGGCCTCAAACAGGTACCCACGTGAGTGTGACAGGCCTGAGCTCAAGCCCTGGGAGCAGCCTGAGCTATCCACCTTTGCATACCCGATTCTTCTCCAGGTGCACAAGAGAACACTCAGGGCAGAGTGGGCACTCTGCACACGAGTGCACACCTACAGGGGAAATGGCTATAGAGCACCAGGCACACAGTCAGTGAGGTGGCCACAGTAGGCTCCAAGGGCAGCACTGGGCATGAGTCAGCTCAGCGGCTCTACCTCCAGAGACCCCTCCTGGGGCTGGTAGCTGTGGGGCACACCTGTAGTCCCAGCTACTCAGGAGGCTGAGGCAGGAGGATTGCAAGCTTAAGGCCAGCAACTTAGCAAGACATAGCTCAGTGGTAGAATGCTCCTGGGCATGGTGGTGCACACTTTTAATCCTAGCATTTGGGAGGCTGAGACTGGAGGATCCGGGTTCATGGCCAGCCTCAGCTACTTAGTGAGGCCCTCTACAACTTAGTGAGACCCTGTTTCAAAATAAAGGGTAAAAAAATAGGGCTGGGGCTGTAGCTCAGAGGTAGAATGCCCCCAGGTTCCATCCCCAGTACTGCAAAAAAAAAAAAAAAAAAAAAAGTAAAGAAAAAAGAGACCCCACATGCCACCTTTGAGGGGTTGAGTGTAAAGGCCACATCTCTTGGTGACACTGTTCCCTCTGTCTCTCTCCTTTGTCCTTTGCCCTTTCCAATCTCCTCAAGTCTGATCTTACAGTCTTAAAGACGGAAGGTACATCAGCTCATGCCCATAAAGGTGTCCGCCTCAGGCCCCAGAACCCTGTCGACACATGGGCATCGGAGTAGGAGGCACTATTACAGGTATCGTCCAGGCTCTGACACACAGGATCCTTGCCAACAGCCATCTCTGGTTGGGGAAGCTTATTATTTCCACCACACAGAAGGTAAAACTGAGGCCCAGAAAGTTTTAGACAACTTTTGCAGAAGAATTTAAACTACTTGACAACTTGGCTGGAAAGCCTGCACTGATAACTGTTATACTCTGTTCCCAAGATGAGACCCCAAGACACAGAGAAGGAGGGAGATCATCCAGGTCATACAACCAGTTAGTATTATATAGTGACACCCTCTCCACACTGCTCACACCACATTACATACACAAAAATAATTCCTTACTTTCTTTTTAAAGTTTAGCTTATGTGCATATATATGTAAATCTCTACTTAACATTTTTAGTTGCTAGGCTCCACCTGAGGAGGATGGGACAAGGTGGAACATGGTGTAGAGAGAGACCTCTAAACCTGCAGACCTCCCCTTCCTGGATTTATCCGCCAGCAGGGCCACTCATCCCAGACCTATATGCACTCGCAGAACTCTGCCTTTGGCTTCTGCCCAAATTCTATAATCATTTCATTTTGAAACCAACACCAGCCCCCACCCCCACACCTCCACTCAGCATGTCCGAGAAGCAATTTTGAGGTTATTGGGAGGTCCAGGAAAGCCTCTTGCTGGGGTGAAGGAAAAGGAGGTGGGGTTAGGAGGGGACCCGTAAGCCAGACACAGAAGGGTCCTTGAGGTAGCTTCAAGGTCTTAAGTTGCCTACCCCCCATCCTGCAGCAGCATGCCTGTGGGCAGAGAGGCTGGCTGGCAGTGGGCAGTACTGCCCCCAGGGCTGGGGTGGAAGCTGGAAGGAACCTCCCCTGCTCCTTCTGGGCTGAGGGGCTGTGGAGAAAGGGAGGAAGAGGATGCACCTAGATTTGGGGGCTGAGGCTCAGGAAATAAGCACCAACTAGCCTGTGGCCACAGGCAAGGCAGTTGGACTTTCTGGGTTTCCCTCTTCTTTGCACAATAGGGGTGAGACCACTAACACCAGGTCCCAGAGAGGAACCCAAGGAGGAAAAAAAATCTATAAACTGAAAAGTCTGAGATGCTGAAAAGATGTTAAATTCCTAGCCCCATGACCATGACCTATGAATATAACCTTATTTAGAAACAGGGCTAGCCGGGCATGGTGGCACATGCTTGTAATCCCAGTACTTGGGAGGCTGAGACAAGAGGATTGCAGGTTTATGGCCAGTCTCAGCTGCATAGTGAGGCTCTCTGCAACTGAGTGAGACCCTGTTTCAAAATAAGGAATGAAAAAATAGGGATAGGGGTGTAGCTCAGAGGTAGAATGTCCCTGGGTTCAATCCCCAAAACCACACACACACACACACACACACACACACACACACACACACACACACACACAGAAAAAAAAAAAGAAAAAAGAAACAGGGCTTTTGCCAAAGAAGTCACGAGGGTGGGTCCTAATTCAATAGGACTATGTCTTTATGTAGGCTTTTTATTTTTTTGGGGGGGGGGTGTTTGTTTTTTGGTACTGGGGATTGAGCCCCAGGGTGCTCTACCAATGAGCTACACTACACCCTCAGCCCTTTACATTTTATTTTAAGACAGGGTCTCTTGCTAAATTGCCCAGAGAGACCTTGAGCTTGTGATTCCTCCTGCCTCAGCCTCCAGAGTAGCTAGGATTAGAGGCCTATGTCACCACACCTAGTGACTGTGTCCTCATGAAAAAAGTAAATTTGGACACAGAGGCAGACTGGCAGGCACAGTGGGAGAATGCCATGCAAAAGACTGAAGGAGTGCTGCGCCTCCAGCCAAGGACTCCCCAGAGGCTGGGAGAGAGGCCCAGATCCTTCTCGAGCTTTTAGGGGAAATTTAGCCCTGTCACACCTTGATCTCATGGTCTTTGGGTCTCTAGAACTACAAAACAGTCAGTGTCTATTGTTAAAGCCCCATCCCACCCAGATTTGGGGGATTTCTGTTATGGCCACGCTAGCAAACAAACACACATGGTCCTTTTGAAGCCCAAGTCACAGTGTATTTGTCCTTGAAATGCTCCAGGATGGCCAGTGTAAAAACCTGAGTTCTTATTATGACCCATAAGACCTCCTGTGACCCTGCACCCTGTCATCTGTCTGACTTCATTTCCTTCTAGCCCCCCTTAGTTTACTCTGCTACAAATATGCCAGATGCACGTTGCAGGCTGTTGCCAGGAACACAGTTCCTGGGATTCCCAGGCAGCACCGGTCTCATCCCACCCCACCTCCTGCAGGCTTTCCCCTGGTGACACCTTCGCAGGGAAGCCTCCCTTGACTGAGCTGTCCCAGGCTGCAGCCCTTCTCATACCTTCCTAAGACCTCTCCTGGGCACTGACAACTGGTTTGTTTCAATTATTTGTCTTGTTTAACGTTGTCTCCCTCACTAAAAGGCAAACTCCACGTCAACTGGGACTTTTGTCTGTTTGGTACGTGTTATGTTGACAGTATCTAAAATATGCCCAGCAGATGCTTGACAAACATTTGCTATATGAATGAAACAAGGACCAGCTGCCTGAATGAATGAGTCAAGGAATGAATGAATGAATGAATGAATGAATGAACATGCAGTGAATCATCACAGGCTCTGCTCCAAGGGTCTGGGGTGGCTTGCCTGTCCAGGGACTACTGCCCAGCATCAGTGTTTCCCAAGAAAGGCAGCCTGTTCAGACAGAAAGCTCAGGCCCCTTAACAAAGAGGCTGCCGAGCTGGTGGGGTCAATGCCACCCAGGCCACTAATGAATCTCTTCCCATTGATTTCTGAGTGGCTTTTGAAGGGAGGGGACGCACAGGCAGCTCAAATGTCTGTGCCTCAGCAATCCTGGGGTTTCATTGCTCCTCCCAGGACACACAACCCTGACAGGGTCTTCCTGCTGGCCCCAGGGTTGGACTAACATAAGCTCCCTGCAGTTGGAAATGCAATTTCCCTTCCGGCTGGAGCTCTGTCCATCCACCTGCCCATCTTGCTGCACACCTCCCTGTCGAATGGGTTAGGGCAGCCCATTCCATTCAAGAGGACAGGGTCCACTTCATAGAGGACAAAAGTGAGGCTCAAGTAGGAGAAAGGCCAGAGGCTGCACGCACACTCCAGCCAGGCTGTGGACCAGGCAGAGGTACAAAGTGGCTGGCCTAGCGTGCCCCTAAACCTTGCCGCTTTTATAGCCAGCCTCTTTTTTCTGATAGAATCCCTACTTGACCATGTGGAATCAGCAACTCATTCAGCCTGGAGTAAAGACGTCCTTGTCTTACTTTTTTTTTTTTTTTTTTTTTTTTTTTGCAGTACTGGGGATTGAACCCAGGGGCATTTTACCTCCGAGCTACACATCCAGCCCTATTTTTTATTTTGAAGCAGGGTCTCACTAAGTTGCAGGGGGCTTCACTAAGTAGCTGAGTCTGGGTGCGAACCTGAGATCCTCCTGTCTCAGCCTCATAAGTATTGGGATTACAAGCATGTGCCACCACGCCTGGCTTGTCTTATCTTTCTTTTTTTTCCCTCCCAGTACTGGGGATGGAACCTGGGGGCATTCTACCTCCAAGCTATAGCCCCAGCTCTATTTTTTTTTTAAATTATTTTGAAACAGGGTCTCACTAAGTTGCGGAGGGCCTCACTAAGCAGCTGAGGCTGGCTGCGAACCCAGATCCTCCAGTCTCAGCCTCCCAAATGCTGGGATTACAAGCATGCACCACCAAGTCCGGCTTGTCTTACCTTTCAAATGAGGAAACTGAGGCTCAGAGAGGGAGTTGCAGTCGCCTTCAGTCATATAGCAAATTAGCAGTGGTGCCGGGATGCAAACCCAGGACTCTTGGCTTATTCTAGGACCCCAAACTATGTCTCCCAGTACTGTGCTCCTTCTCACTGTGGTATCCATGGCACAGTCTCCAAACTGTAAAGCACCAGACAGATTTGAGGGTTTCCTCTTCCTAAGGACTCCTGCTCATCAACGACCTCTTCTTCCTGGCATATGATGGGACTCAGAGGCTCCACCCACTCTGTTCCTCCTACTCATGGGGAGGTTGGGGACCAGACACCAGACTCTTCAATCTCCTTTCCTTGTCCACCATGGGAATCACACACACCCTTAAGTGGAGTGGGCTTAAATGCAGGAGAGAGTTTCTGATAGTCTGGGTTGCCCAGAAATGGCAGTGAGTCCCCTGAGGTGTGTAAGCTGAGGATGAAGAATGGCAGAGGGGATCCTCCTAATTGGCTTTCAAGGCCCCTGCTGTGTTGGGTGCCAGGGCAGGTGAAGGAGAGGCAAGGCAGTTGGGAGCATGCCCCAGCACCTCTGCATGCTCTGGGCAGCGGGGTAGCAGTTCCTGAGCTCACACAGTTTGCCATGTTTCCTGTGTTGCCTGCCCTGGCCTGGTGCTGCCTACTCTCTCTCCTCCGGCAGCTGGCCAGACTCAAGAGGTTTCCCCAGGTGTCTGCCCCCTTCCAGGCCTCGGTTCCTGGCCCACAGCTGCCCAGAGATCCGTCGGCTTCCTTTCTCTCCCCAGTGTGGTCCCAGGTGTCCCTCCACCTCCGGGGGCTCTGGACATGAGCAGACAGGCCACGCAGGAATGTCTGACTGGGGGAAATCCAAAGGTGGCCGCCAGGGCAAGGCAAGGAGTGGGAGGCCTGATGTTGAAATCAGCATCTGCAGAGCTGAGCTCAGCAGAGTAGCATGCGCTTGGCCGGGAGGCCAACTTCCCAGTCGAGCGAGATGCTGTCTAGAAAGAGGTCTGGGGCTTGCTGTGCAACCAAGTGCAGATCCCTGTCCCTCTCTGGACCCTGGTTTCCCCGCCAGTGAGGACATCTAGTGTGGATGCTGTGCCTCTCTTTGTTGCTGGGGCAGCAGTCTCCCCAAATCTGGGCAGGCCTCAAGAAGTCATTACTGAGCTTATCCCTGCTGATTTCCTGTAAAGGCCAAGCATCAGCCTTTTAAGGCAAAGTAGCTACTTCAAAATACTGGGCCCACGATGGTTCCCTTTTTGTATGTTGTTTGTGCTTATCTATAATAGTATAATTTTTGGTTTGACCGTGAACTCCATATAGGCAGGGGTTTTGTCTATTTTATTTACTGCTGTATCCATGGTAGTTTTGTACCTGGCCCATAGTAAGTGCTCAACAAAATGTTTGTTTAATGAATGACACAGGGATATTCACCAAGTTATTATCCCACAGTGGTGGGATTTTAACTTTACTTGCTTCAAAATTTTCTGTATTCTTTGATCATCTTACAAATAGTATGTATTATTTTTGTGATCAGAAGAAAAGTCTCATAGAGTCAGTTTCATTTTGGAATTAAATAAATCCAAAGTGAAGATGTTCAACTTGAAAGTCAAACATCAAATGACCCCACGTTACCAACTGAGCTTCTGAGGCCCAGTGTGTTGTGGCCCGGGGCAGGGCATGGATAGGCATTCATGGAGATTCACCATAGAATTCTCCACCCACTTCTACTCCAGCATTCTTTAGTCTCCATCACTGCACCAACCTACAAACCGTTTTTCTTGCCTCTGGCCCCGTCCCTCCCATTACCTGCTAAGGCTTTCTAAAAGGCAAACTTGGTCATATCACTCCCTTGTCTAAAACCTTCCCTGGCTCCCTAGGGCTGTCAGGATCAAGTCCAAGTTTGAGCTCCTGAGACTGATGTGGTCCAAGGAAGTGTCCCGCCTGGTCTCTCCAGAAGGGTCCTTCCACTGCTGTTGGCCTGGGTGCCCTTGTCTGACACCTCCAGCCAGTCCCTTAAAGGTGGATATAAACCCTGGTGTGCTCAACTTGATTGGCAGTACTGCTCCACCAAAGACCCATCACGTCAAAGTGTCAGACAGCAGGTGGGTGCCAGCTGGAAGCCAGGGATCAGGGATTGCTACAAACACAAGAGTGTCAAGGAAACTGAGTCCCCATTCCACCTACCCACCAATCTCCGGGCTTGTCCAGGAGGATAAGAAGCCAGGACCTGCTGCACGCTTGTAATCCCAGCATTTGAGAGGCTGAGACAGGAGGATCCAGGTTCGAGGCCAGCCTCAGCTACCTAGTGAGGCCCTCTGCAACTTAGTGAGACCCTGTTTCCAATTAAAGAATAAAAAATAGAAGCCGGGCGTGGTGGCGCACGCTTGTAATCCCAGCATTCGGGAGGCTGAGACCGGAGGATCCGGGTTCGCGGCCAACCTCAGCTACCTAGTGAGGCACTCCGCAACTTAGTGAGACTCGGTTTCAAAATAAAGAATAAAAAATGGGGCTGGGGGTATAGCTCGGAGGTAGAATGCCCCTGAGTTCAATCCCCAGTACC